>JASAMX010005256.1:0-5000 GCA_030248175.1 Microlaimidae sp. YZB2_3
AAAATGATTTTTTATCATCAAACCATTTTATAAATTTAATTTTAAACAATTTTATTGAAGAAGCCTTAATACAGTTCGTAACTGAGCCCACCAGAAATTTAAATTTTTTGGACCTTATTTTTTGCAATCATGAATCGCATATTTTTAATACTAAAGTGACTGAACCTATTTTTAACAGCGATCATAATAGTTTTGATTTTAATATCAAAAGCTGTATTTCTAATTCTAACGACAAATACACTTTTCCGATTTTAAAAATGCTGATTTGAAATCAATGAATGACTATTTATCTTCAATAGATTTTGTGGGTTTGTTCCAAAAAAGTAGTTCTGCTACAACCCACTTTTACGTCATCATATTGATGAAGCAATTAAAAAGCTTGTTCCTATTGTGACAAAAACCTTTACAAAAACCCAAGAATATCCTAGATATATTAAAATAATTAGACATAAAAAGCTTCGCCTGTGGAAGTGTAGAAATAACCCAGTAAAAAGAAGGGAATACAATCAGGTTAATCGTGAATATAAAAATAAATATTTAGAAAAAAAGAAAACGAGATTCTAGAGTCAAACGACAAAAATCGGTTATTTAAATTTATAAAAAACAGCTCAAAAAACAGCATTAAAAACATCTAAAAAGAAACAGCTCTGGAATTTCTCCTTTGCTAAACAATGAAGGTGCATTAGTGACTGATAACACAAAACGGTGCGAAATTTTTAATGAATGTTTCAGGAATAACTTTACTATTGATAATAAAATTGACCAAAAACTTTCAAATAAAGTTAACGAAAATATTGGTTTATCAAACATAAAGTTTTCTACTAATTTAGTTTTAAAAGCGTTAAAAAAACAAAAATGCAAAACCACACATACTCCTGATGACTTACCATCTCTTTTATTTAAAAAACTGGCTTACGCATTAGCTGAACCACTTTCAACGGTATTTACTGTATCTTTTAAAACTCATGAAATTCCACCTGTTTGGTTAGCAGTCATTGTTATTCCAGTTTATAAAAAAGAATGTGCAAGTATCTCAAACAATTACCGTCCAATTTCATAAACGTGTATATCCTGCAAAGATATGGAAACTGTCATTTACAATCAATTACTAAGTTTTCTATACCGCTACAATTTCATTTCTAAATCCCAACACGGTTTTTTGCGGAAAAAATTTACTTGCTCGCAACTGCTTGAATCTTTCATCTATTGTGGTTAAGCAATTGATAAAAATAAAATAGTTGACATACAGACCTATGAACTGCCCCCCCCCCTGGGGTTTAAACGGGGGGGGGGCAATTACAAAACGGGGGGAGCACGGGGGGCAACTTTTTTGAAACGGGGGGCAATCAAACGGGGGGCAAGCAGGGGGGAAAGAAAAAAAGAGAAAAAAAGGAGAAAAAAAAAGAAAAAAAGAAGGGAAAAGAGAAAAAAGGGACAAAAAAAGCGAAAATAAGTTAAAAATAGGTCTGAAATGGCTTAAAATACATTGAAATAGGCTAAAAACTGCAATAAAATTGCGATGAAGGCGTCATTATAGGTCAAAAATGGCGTCATAATTTTAGGGTACTTTTTTTATTTTTTGGCTGGGGGGGGGCAATAAAACGAGGGGGGAAACCTCCAATAAAATGTGGGGACATTTACAGACCGTGCATAGGTCTGGACATAATATATATTGATTTTAGTAAAGCGTTTGACTCTGTATCTCATTCTAAACTTATTTCAAATTAGGTTCTTATGGTATTAAAAGGAGATCTACTTCAATGGATCCAATCTTTTTTGTCTAATCGTAAACAAAAAGTAGTTATTGATAAAGCTTCTTCAAGTTTCATTAATGTCATTTCTGGGGTACCGCAAAGGTCCGTATTAGGCCCACTTCTGTTTTTACTGTATATTAACGACTTACCCAATTTATTCCCATCTGAAATTGCTAGTAAAATTTTCGCTGATGATGTCGAGTTGTATCAAATTCTTCATAATTTGGAAAATAATATTAATTTAAAAACTGCTATAAACAAATTTACCGAATGGAGCCATGCATGGCAATTAAAAATTTCAGTGCAAAAATGTTTTTTAATACATGTGGGTCATGGTAATCAAAGACTACCAATTTTTATGGACAGTAACCCTCTTACTGCTTGTCAAAATGCCCGCGATCTTGGTATTATAGTTACTGATAAATTAAAAGCTAGTGAACATTGTAAAACCATTGCTAAAACTGCATTTAAAATGCTTAATATTATATTTAGATGTTTTATAACCAAAAACGTTAAGGCTTTAATTAAGGCGTACAAGTCATTTGTAAGGCCTGTATTAGAATACTGTACCCTTGTCTGGTCCCCTTACTTGTTAAAAGATATTGATTGCATTGAACAAATACAAAGATCATTCACACGCCGTCTATTTAGTAAGTGTAATCTTGATAAAAATTATAATTATCCTCAAAGATTAAAAATTATTAGTTTAGAATCTCTTGAGGAACATAGAATACGATTTGATTTAAGCCAGTGCTTTTGTATTGTAAAAAACTTAAATGGATTGTCCTTTAATGATTTTTTTGAGTTTGCTAATTATAAAGGTAAAAACGATTACAATTAATTCCACAAGCAAAAAAAGATTAATATTTTAACTCTTTTCCTTTAAGAGTATCCAAATATTGGAATGGTTTGCCTCAATCCGTAATTGATTCTGAAACGCTATCCATCTATAAATAAAAAATTAAAAAAAGTTTTAACATGTTTACCCAGTTTGATAGACACATTTACCAGTCCTATTAAGGGCTCTGTGCTCTTCTTCCCTTTATTATAAAACATAAATTTATGCTTTCAAAAGATTTTTATATTATTTTTTCCCTTTTCCTTTTAAAATACTACCTTATAGATATACTTTATTTTTACTTTGCCCAATATTACCTTAAAAAAACCACCTGTCTTGCTGGAATTTTAATTGGAATTTTAGTTTTCTTTTCACATAAGTTTTTTTTCTTCATAAATGTTGTATTAATTTTTGTAAGTAAATATTGCATGTTGTTTTTCAGTGAATATTGTACGACACTTTTGTTCCTTTTCTTAAAATTTCTTTCGCAGTGTAATGATGTTTATAATAAAAGATTTCATTTCATTTCAAACATAACACATAAATCAGTAATGTTTTAGTATCATTATTAAATAAATAAGTTTGACTGATAATAATTTGTATACCATTTTTAATGCAACAAAATTGTAATTAGTGAAATTCACGTGAAAATATTACTTATTGTTTATACTTAAATTTGCGAATTATTAAAAATTCACCTGAAAAGGTTTGTTTGCAACTCTGGTCAACCTGTGTGACACGATCTAAGATGAATTACACACTTCTTGGTTCCAAATATATGGTATTTTAAAGGGTGACGTTTAAATTGACCATAAAAGTTGTTAATTATTCATGGCCAAATAAACCTTGAAACAGCGATAATTGAACACGAAATTCAGAAATGTGTTTGCAAAGCGAATTTGTTTGGAAACTTTGTTTTAATTATCGGTATTTACTAAACATGCGTGGACACACCGGAGTTTACCGCGCCGCTGTGTAAAAACTCGGTTTCCTAAGCAAAGCCTAAGTCTAAATTCTGTTTCCTAAGCAAAGCCTAAGTCTAAAATCAAGCTAGTCAATTTAGCCTGCTGTCAATTTTACGGGGTTTTTGTACGGTTCCTTTAAATCTTTAAAATTTACAGAGATATAATAGCAGTTTTTGACAGAAGGAAATTTCAATTTTTGAGAATGTGGTTAGAAATGCACCTTTTTTTATAAAAAATCAAAATTCAAGCAAAAGAATAAAATATGTGAAAAAAACGTTTAAAACAATTAAAACATACCTTAAAACATTTCTTTTATTGTTCCAATTGATAAAAATTTAACGTTAATAACATTAATTATCAATTGTTCCAATTGATAAAAATAAAAATTTAGCAGTAATTTAACAATAATCGACGATGCGTGAGAAACAAAAAAAAAGATGGCGGCGTGTTTTTTAGGATTTTAAATTTGGTGAACTTTAGTGTGCCATTTTCGTTTTTGAAAACTATCTGCCAGTTGGGCAGAATTAATAGTGGCCAAATAATAGTCTGCCATTTTTCGGCGATAAAAATTTAAGATAGTATCTCCATATCGCAAGGTAGAATATGCACAGGACAAATATTCGAGCATAGCTCAGATACTTGGCTAAAAAAATTTATCTATGACGTCATCACTACGGCTGATGTGGTGAAAAAAACCTGGTTCCTAAAAAACAAAAACTTTTTCATCAGTAAAAGATAAGAAAACCCGCTTGGTATGATGTTAAAACAAACTTTTTTATTCTAGATAAGAAAACCCGCTTGGTATGATGTTAAAACAAACTTTTTTATTCTAATTTGATTTGAAAAATTGTTTTAAAAAAATTTAGCGGAATCAGCCATCTCAATTTTTTTTCTTATGCGTTGATTTTTCGTTGCGTTGAATGGTTTTCGCGATTTTTCGCCAAATTAATACACTGCGAAAAAGATAGATTTTGTTTTGCTTCCTGTTTGACGTGTGTACGATTTTGATCATATTATATATTAAATGTCAGCTGTTTTTATTCCTTTTTTTGACCTAAAAATTTTTTTCAAAAGTGATCCCCCGAGGGCTAGGGGGGCCAAACACAAATACCAAAAAATTTTTTGGAATTTTTTTCTTGAGAACATTAAAAACGTAAAATTTATCAAAAAAAATATCAATGACTTTTAATTTTAAATTTTTTGTGTCACGTTTTGAAAGTTAAGAGCAGTTTTTTTAATCGGAACCTATGGTTGAATTATATCTGGCTGACGCTGAAAATTAGAATTCAGACATGAGGGACCAATTAAAATTGTGCGGTAATTATGTTATTTTAAAAACAAATAAGATTTTTTTAAATTCCACCTTATCACAAAATATACAAAAATTAACCAACTTTAGCCCTTTGCATTTAGGTTCCAAATTAAGTAGTTTGATAAATAATT
>JASAMX010005256.1:10000-30786 GCA_030248175.1 Microlaimidae sp. YZB2_3
TAACTTTTAAAAGGTGACAACAAAATTTTTTACGCTACTTGAAAGCATGCATGAATGTTGTTTTACTCATTTAAAATGAACGAAAAATGATTTGAGTTAAATAAAAAAACCAGTTTGAGTTTTGAATAATGGAGATTAAAAAAATCACGTTTGCTTTCAGCACAAAAATGTTTTTGGTCGTTTACAACAAAAAATGTTTTCTTTATTTTATAATATTTTTCTGATCTAACAAATTAATTCACACAAAAACTTATTTATTTAGGCAGGTCAAAATGATTCTAATAATAAAATTGAAAAAATAATTTATATTAATATGACATATTACACCGCAGTAGAATGTACCTTTAATATTTAATTTAGTTTTTACCTACATTATTTTTAGTCCCAATTTTTCTTTTCAAAATTATTAGGAACCATGTTATTAAAAGCTTCTGCTATAATATTGCATTTTTATTTTAAAAAACTTTGCGTTAACAGTACTATATTCCTTCTTCTGGAACCTAACCATCAAAAATATAATGGTATTTCATAGATTTCGCGACTAATTTGTTTTATACTGAAATTAAATCACGTACAAACGACATTATAGCCTGAAACTGTATTTTTACACGGTTAACTACTATACCGATAACCTTCGCCTTTTCGCGTAAATCAGCGTTTTGATTTTACAGGTTTTTACGCCCGTATTTTACCCAAAGGTGTAAAACATTTTCGATCTTGCAAATATACTAACCACACAGCGTGCACACGATTTTTCACCCGCAGGCTTCAGGATTGCGGTTTAAAAAATTCACGAAAAACCACAATCATATCAATCTCAAGGACATTTTACTGCATTTTTTATATTGCTATTTTAGGGTATTGTCTTTTAATTGTATTTTGCCGCTAATTATTCCAAATCTTCAGGTTTGCAAAAGATTAGTTTTAATTTCATAACTTAAATTTTAATTAAAACCTAGGTATTAAACAAAGATGAAGAAAATTTTGAATAAAAAGTGATTCTTCTTACGATAACAATTTTTAATTTTCCATTTTAAAAAAATATACAAAATCTGTTTGTGTTTGTGCCAAGCGGTTTGTATGCGTATGCCTGCGTTAATTTTGTTTGCTGTTTTAACAGGTGTGTAATAGTTAGTTTTTTCGCTTATTGGTTTCGCTTATTGCAACTTTATAAGATTTATTTATAAGTTTAGAAACACAAAAGCTGGAAATCTAATAACTTTTAAAAAGTATTAAATCTTAAAGCTATTATAATAAAATTCAAGACCAAATATTCCTAAGTTACATAACTGAAAATTATTTTGCTTTGCATTTGGATACGCTTATACTTCATATGCAAATACTTAATAAAAATTATGCACTGGCTTAGTTGCTGAGTTAAAAATTAAGACGTCATACGATTGAATTACCACAAGAATGAGATACCATACGAATAAAGTTAATTTTCATCCAAATGCTGAAAGCAGAGTACAAAAATTGACATGAAAAAATTGATTTATTGACATGAAATTGGGTTCTAAGATTTTCTTTGGGTTTTTTGACACAGCACATTATCAATTATTTTTTTGAAAATTCCTAAGTCAACGTTTTATATAAATGATATTGCCCCATTAAAAGCTTCAGCTATTGGGTTTTTTATAATTTGGTATAGCGTTAAGTTAAATATATATATTTAGATTACAATGGTACTTGTTTCTTACGTTGTTTTAATGAAAAATCACAATGGTTAATTCCATGTACACAAAGGTCTCGAGCAGATTTAAAAATAATTTATATATGACGTTGGTTAACAAAAAAAACACGATCATAACACACGAAAATAACAAATATAAAACATTTTTAAAAAAAGATTGCTGGTTGTGCATATTTTGTTTCTTCCTCATTTTTTCCGATCTTATACAAATTATTTCCAATTCTTCTCGAGACCTTTGTGTATATCGAATTAACCGTCGTGATTCTCCATTAAAATTTAGGCTTATAATCAGAAGAAAAAAGTAAAAATCGTTTATTTAAAATATTTAAAGCCAAGGCGAAGTCAATTTTTTACAGGCTAATATTCTGCGTTGACTACTCTAAATCCTCATAATTTTCCTGCAAAAAAAGTTTCCTACTTACGTATTACTTATGTAAATCACAGAATTTTTATGGAAGTTTATAAAAACCTGATTCATTCTTGGTCAAAAGTGTCCAAAGGACAAAGTCAAAACGACTGTTTATAAGCCTTTGGTTATACTTCGTCCAAAAAACAAAGTGTATAAGACAGTCCAAAAGAAAACATCCAAAGGAAAATTTTTACAAACAAAATTCTACCATTGGATAATACCATGGACACCAATTCTACCATGGACACTATAGTGCTACACTAAAGCCCGGTTCACACTGCTGCGATAGGCGACCGGCGATAGGCGACAGGCGATAGGCTCCTGTCAGTTCACACTGCTGCGATAGGCAATAGTAACTTGCGATAGGCGACTTGGCGACAGGCGATAGTGGTTGGATCAAAGTTCTAATCTTATCGCAATTTTGCGATAGGCGACAGCCAAAACACAAGCAGTTTTAGCATATTCGGCAAATTCGAAATTAACAAATTTATGTAAAGAAATAACGCTTCTAAGAACTTAAATACACACAACATTGTTTTGGCGTTGGTTTAAATTGGAAATGAAAATATAATGGGTTTGTATTGTCAAAAGAACCGAATTTACTAAAAAAAGAACATTTAAATAAATTTTTTTATAAACATTGATGAGATCTAAATAGCCTATGGTTGAATTATATCTGGCTGACGCTGAAAATTAGAATGCAGACATGAGGGGACCAATTAAAACTGTGCGGTAATGACGTTTTTTTTTAAAAAAAAATATAAAGCCAGTGTTTGTTTTAATTCCACCTTTTCACAAAATATACAAAAATTAACCAAGTTTAGCTCTAAAAAAAATTGCATTTAGATTCCAGATTAAGTAATTTGATAAATAATTATTAAAATCAAGAATACATAAAAATTAATTAATAAAGAAAAGAAGAATGAGAAATGAAGAACAAATTATACGGGCTATGTGTGGATCCAACCTAAATGCATACGTATGCATATTTTTATATGCATACGTATGCATATGATATGCATACGTATGCATTTTTTTTATATGCATACGTATGCATATTTTTTTTTTAGTTTTATGCATACGTATGCATTTTTCCGCAAAGTATATGCATACGTATGCATTTTTTTAAAACTTTTATGCATACGTATGCATAAAAATAGCACAAAAATGCATACGTATGCCTATAATTTCCGGAAAAATGCATACGTATGCATTTAGGTTGGATCCACACATAGCCCGTATAATTTGTTCTTCATTTCTCATTCTTCTTTTTTTTATTAATTAATTTTCATGTATTCTTGTTAAAATACAGTTTTTAATCTTTGTTAAAAATTATGTCTTCAAAATGAATTTTAACTTTCATCAGTTTAACCGGCAGTTTTTTTAAATGAGGTTTATATAAATTTTTATAAAAATTTAAAAATTTTTAAAATTTTAAAAATTTTATTCAGCCCAATGTGTGTATAACACTAGGATTTTCAAAGTTACAAAGAAAAAATTGACATTTAAAAACAAAGATGGACATTTACAAAAAAATCCGAATGCTTATAATTTAAAAAAAACCAGTGCCCTGGGGCCTATTTCATAAAGGTTTTTGTAATTGTAAATTAATAAACGCATTTAATTTCTTTTCATTCTATTAATTAAAAAATACATGCATAACCTACAAATTTACGGAATTTATAAATTTGTAATTTTTTTTAGATTCTGAACGCAATTTTATTAATATACTTTTTTATTAAAAATACAAAAGAAAAATATGCGTTTATTAATTTACAGATTTAAATTAATTACAGGCAATTTTTATGAAATAGGCCCCTGGCCTTGAAAAATATACCGTAATTGGAAACATAAACAAAAAGGTCATGTGCTTAGATTAGTGATGTTTCTACCCTCCAATATCATCCTCCGAAGCTTCAGTCATTTAGAGCGGAGGAAGCTCTGGAATTTCGGAGCTTTTTCTGCTCTAAATGGCTGCCGTGCCGGAGTTCCGTTTTTTAAACAAGCTATAACATTTTGGAAGCTTGAAATCTGTTTAAAATACTTGATAAAGAATAATATTCTCCTTTCTTAACTCTGTTTTGGTTGATAAGATAACCCACTATGGCTGATTTTCTTTTTTTTTTGTCGTCGTGTTAAAATAACTAAATTTTGTGCTGTAATATTAGCTAAAATTGCGGCTGAATGTGAGATTTTTTTAGAATTAAAAGCTAGCACAACTTTTAAACACTGTTTAAAATTAAAACAATACACTATCGCCTATCGCAATTTTCTTTCAGTGTGAACTGAACGACACTATCGCCTATCACCTGTCGCCTTTCACCTATCGCCTTTCTCCTATCGCCTGTCGCCTATCGCAGCAGTGTGAACCGGGCTTAAGTGCCACTAGCTATAGTTGAGCTTATAGTGCGTCTAGTAAATTTACGTTCATAGTGGCACTTTAATGGGCCCTATCGGTAAGGAGCCTATGGGGCCCAGTGCTTTTAAGTACTTAGTGCGTCTAGTAAATACGGGCTAAGCTTTTAAAATTGTCAAAACGAGATTTTGAATTTTTTAAAAAAGAACTTTTGCTTGTCCAAAAGTTCTTCGGATTTGTCCTTTGGACAAAGTATGAACATGTCATAAAATTTTTTTTGGACTTTGTCCTTTGGATTTTTTTGTGGATTTTTTCCTTTGGAGTTTGTTTTTTAGAGACTTTGAATGAAGTATCAACGAGTCTTAAACGCTTTATAAAGCAAAATATTTTTGTCCTCAATAATTTATTTTGCTCCGGTTTAAACAATTAAAAAAAGTTTTATTTCGCATAAAGCAGGACACGGAAGGTCGATGTTACTCAGCAATAACTGCGCAACCAAATACTACATATAACAATATTAACATAACAATATTAACAAGCTATATTATCAAAATGCAGCGTCTCAGGCGGGACTCGATCCAGGAACCTTCATGCAAGACGTACGATCTGGCACTGCGCCACAACAGCGACATTGAATTTAAATTATTGAAATAGTTTTATGCGTAAGTGATTTTGGCCAAAACGTAATTTAATATTCACAACTAAAACTTAAAAAACCATTATTTATTCTCATTTTATAAGTCAATAATAATAAAATACACTTTTATAATTCACCATAAAATTTTTATATTCTAATTTTGAGATAACCTGTCGTACATAGTTTTTGATTTTGTCAATATTCATTTTTATTATGTCATGTTAATGTTTTATGCAATATGTTAAAGATAAAAATAAATCTCAAAAGACTTAAGATCGAACTAAAATAGAATGTGAAATCGTGCTAAAAGGATGTAAAAATATTTTTACATTTGGTTAAAATGCTTAGACATCAATAAAATTCGAATAAAATCAACGTCAAGCAAAAAACTGAAATATTAACCACTTAAAACTAGAGAAAGATCTATGAATAAACAATAAAAATGATTGATATTGATACATATTGCATGTTTGTGTCAATCATTTATGAATCAAACTAAATTAAAACATGTTTTTTGAAGTGAACAAATTATTAAAATTGTACCGGACAAGAAGTAAAAAGTATTGTTTACTTAATTTATGTTTTTAAATTTGATAAGAAAAAAATAATTGTTTAATACAAATTTCTAAGACATATTGGCAGTTTAGAACCAAAAATATAAAATTTAAATTAATCGAAAAATTAAAACTCTAGGAAAATAATGATAGATAATGACTTAATTTCGGTCAGGCCTTAATTAGGGTGTTAGAAATTTTTTTTTATTTTTAAGACATAAAAGAACTAGTACAAAATTAACTAGATAAATGTTAAATAAAGTGCTTTTGCAAAGTTTCTTATTCGTATTATTCTGCATTATTAATATTAACATTTTTATGCAAAAAAAGAATTTCTTGTGATTTTCTGAATTTTTGCTTTGTGTTTAAACTGCATCAAATTGAGAACGAAGCAATATATAACCTTAAAAAAACTTCTATTTTAAGCTCAAAATTGTTAATTTTCATGTTTGATATTTTTTTGAAAGCACTTTGCTTAACTTAACTAACTGGGCATTTTGAGATTCCGTTAATTTCGGCCACCTTAAAATTCACGTGAAGGAACCTGATTAACACGATTTTCACCATCATGTTTTGTGTAAGGATGGGGTTAAATCACCCATAATTCACTAGGATGCATTAAATTCTGAATAGACCGGATGAAATTTCTGAAAAATAATATAGAATCACATTAAAAAAGTCAGGTTATTTTCTTGGCGGAGGAAAGCATTCATATGGTGAATATAGTAAATATCAATGTCAATGGGGTTTCCCCACCCAACACACCACTTACCACGATCCACCCAACACACCACTTACCACGATATAGAGTACCAATGCTTCCAAAAGTTGTGAAAGTAAATTAAAACACAGTAAAAATGTCAGGTTATTTCTTTTGGCGGAGGGATGCATTCATAAGAATTACGTAGTAAAAATCTGTGCGGGCTGGAGTAATCCAACTCCCAATTGGTTAGGTTTCAACTATCAATAAACCGATATAGGAAATTCTCAAAGATTATTGAAATGCAGTAAAAAACTCAGATTATTTTCTTGGCGGAGGAGTGCAGTCAGATATGAAACATCAAAAATAAGCAAGGGTTGCTATGGAATTATACCACTTTTTAAGTTTTTTAACGTCTTGCTTACCCTAAAAGTTAATAATTTTGGGTTCTGTAATCGTTTTTCTGTGTTTTTGGCTTTTGTTTTTGTTTTTTTAAACCTAAAAGGTGGCCGCATATATAGCGGATTTGTTTTTTTGTAGTTGTTTTTAGGCCAAAATATAAAAAAAATTTTATAGAGTGAAAAAAAATTTTTACCAGGCTTTCTTTAAAGGTTGGTGGTTGTAAAAAAAACCATTTTATATTGAAATATTTTTTCACGTCAAAAAAATTCAACAAAAAACACATTATTAAAACTATTTTTTTTAAATTTTTATTTTTAAGGTTTTGACATAATTATTTATAGTCTTGCTTATAACTATAAAAGTTTGCAAATCGGAAAAATAAGGTTGTATGTACCAAGACCAATACCTAAGGATAAACTTGAAACCTTTAAAAATTTTAATTGTTCGTTTTAGCAATAGTTATAGCCATTTTTTTGGGTGGCCGAAGTCAATGACACGCGCCTTAACTTCGGCCACTATAAAAACGAGCTTAAAACTCAATTGATTTTTAAGTCTAACAAAAATTATTAAATTTTGAACTGGAATAGCAAAAATAGCTTTCGTTTTAACAAAAATTATTAAATTTTGAACTGCAATAGCAAAAATAGCTTTCGTTTGATTTTTAGACCAAATCTTGGCTCGATTAGAAGAGCCATAAAAACCTATCCAAAAAAATAAAAAAGGGGCCGAAATTAAGTCAGCTACCCTACTTGTTTTTTATTACATCTAAAAAATAGAAAATAAGTAACTTTTAATAGGCTGATACTTAGATTTAGATTTGTAATAAATGTGTTTGAATTCCCTATTTCTAACTCCAAAGTCCAATTTTTTAAGTTTGAAAAAATATTTAATATATTCTAAAATGAAATATACTTCAACTCGCAATAATTATTTAAATTTTATGATTTGCTTTGATTTCGTTTATATGATTTAAACGCTTGACAGGGGTAAAATATAGCAATCTCTAACCCACGATAACCTCAAAACCCACGATTTTTTTGCTAAAAAAACCAAACGACGGCAGTGATTTGATTAAGTTTTCCTTCCCAACCTTTTTTGCCGTCACTTTGTATTTTTAGCAAAAAATCGTGGGTTTTTTGTACGGAAAACGCAATATCGCTACAAATACTGCACCAATCTTAACGATCAAGGTGTAAGAATAAAGTAGAAAATAGCCACTTTCTTTAAGGGCATATTTTATATTTTAAATTAATATACCCACTGAGCAATTTTTTAAGTACATAATTGTCGAAAAACGCCATTTTTGGAGGGTCATATCTCCTGAACCACTGAAGATATTTTGATAAAAAATTTTTAGGGTCAGAGGTAAGGTTTTTAAAAAAAACATCAAAATTGAAGACAAAAAGTTTGTTTGAGTACCGCACCTTTAAGCAAAAATTTGTTGACGCTTAAGCCCGGTTCACACTGAGGTGGCAATGCCACCGCCACCGGTGGGAATGCCACCGGTGGCGTTGCCACCGGTGGCATTGCCACCGCTAGATTTACACTGGGGTGGCATTGCCACCGCTGAAAAGCATTTCGTTCGCGTGTAGAGCTAAGAAAATGTTGGTAATTTTTTTTACTTTTTACTCTTTTTTTACTTTTTACTCTTTTTCATTATTTCCCAGCTGTTTGCCTGGTTAATTCTGTCCATTTATATTTTTTCTCGCTTGTAATAAATTTCCGGACGGTTCCGAACTTGATCAGAAGTTCACTTGATCAATAGCCATATTTTTATTTCTAAAAGGTGGTCGAAAAAACATTAACGAACTTAAAAGTTTTCTTTTTAATTAATAGGTAAAAGATTTTGTATTTAGATTTTTTTAATAATCCTGTTTTAGATTGTTTACTCTTTTAACCTAAATCCGCGAAATAAAATAATTTTAGAAACTGTGCAGCAGAAAAATTTGCAAATCTTTTATTAATGCATAAAAAATTGCAAATTCATATTCAAGCACTTTTCCATGCTATGTGTGTACGTGCGTTTAAAATTCGTAAAAACTACTTAAAATTTTTTTTCTCATAAAAGATCATTTGTTTTTGTTTGTTTTGCTAAACACGGTTTTTGCTATATAATTTTTTCATTTATGCAATTTACGCGTTTTCACGCGTTTTTCTATTTACACCGCAATATTGTTTGTCGGTTTGGCTTATATAATGAAAGCGTCTATATAAAAACCGTAATAATTAGATTGACTACTTATTTCCCCCTATCCACATGTGTTAGAAAATTGCTTATTTTAAGGCAAAAAGAACTAGCACAAAAGTAACTAGAAATAAATAAATGCAAAATTTATTTATTATTCTACATTATCAACATTCATACAAAAAGGAATTTAGATTCTAATTTTGTTATGTGTTTAAATTGCATCAAATTAAACAATATATAACAAAAATATCTATAAGGCTCAAGTTGTTTAATTTCATGTTTTGATATTTTCTTTCGAAACTATTTTGCAATGCGTTAACTAACGCGCATTAAAGATCCTAATCGCCACCTAAAATCCAGGAAAGAACCTCACGCTCCTTAAATATCAGTACTACCCTTTATAAAGAATGTTTTTTTGTTGTTTTGTTTTGACGTTTTTTAACCAAAATAAAAAAATGAACAAAATAACGCCTAAAACGTTTGAGTTTTAACATAATATAAAGCGCTAATAACTATGAAGGCGACGAAAAATAAGTTATATGTACCAATACCTATGATAAATGCAACCTAGAATATATGTCTAAGCAATAGTATGCCACTTGTAGATCACAAAAATAAATGACACCAATCGCCACTAAAAAAATAGTTAAACCCACTAATAAGTGTAACAGAAATCTCAATGCACTGAATAAGCGAAAAGCTATGTGTTTTGATTTTTAGCCAACTCGCTTAGAACCAGAAAAACTCCATCAAAAAAAAAAAAAAGGCCGGAAGGTACATTGATTTTTTTTAACAATGTGCGCGTTCCCATGCTTTTTTTTTCTTGAGAAAGCTGCCACCGATGACGGAGTTGTTGATCGAACACAACAGCGGTGGCAATGCCACCTCGCGGTAGCATTGCCACCGCAAGGTGGCATTGCCACCTCAGTGTGAACACGTCATATGTTTAACGTTGGACACAACAGCGATGGCAATGCCACCTCGCGGTGGCAATCCCACCGGTGGCATTGCTACCTCAGTGTGAACCGGGCTTTAGTGTATATGGTACGGCTAAGACTTAGTCTTAAAAATAATTTTAGAGGGTTGAAAATTTGAAGCACCCTTTTTTTCTCTCTAAGTTTGATCTTTAAGTTCCTCAAATTAACGCTATTTAACACAGTGTATGGATGCTACTATTGACACAAAAACAAAATTTAATAGGAGTTTCATAAATGTTTATGCTGCCGGGATGGTCCACGAAAAATAGGTTGATGTTATTTAAATAGTATTTTTTTAAATTATAGTTTAAAACACAATCATAATTTGTTGAAAACTTTAGTAAAATGTTTTTAAGAATTTATTTATGGCATTCATGGTATTATACTTTTTTGTTGCAAATAATTTTCAATCTTTCAAAAAGCCGCTTTAGTTGCAGAAATAAGTTAAAGAGTAAGCAATAAAGAAAGGCTCGAAATGTCATTAATAGAAATGAATTGTTTTTGCTTAGGTAAGCGTAACTTATTAATTTCACTAAAATTTGGATTTAAGTCACACCTTTAAAATATGAAATCGACTTCACTTATATTAAACAAAAGAATTTAATGTTCTAAATTAATTTAGATAATACACTACTTAACAAAATTTTAAATTATGATTTTAGCCATACTTTCTAAGCGAGCGATGCAAAATAGTAAATTGTATAATAATACACTAATTAAAATATTAAAACGCTTTTACACTTTTTAAAATGAATTGGGAACATTTGCTCCCGGGCAGAGCCGGTCGTCATCAAAGTAGGGGGAGCGAAGTAGGCCTCTACCGAGATTAGGCTTAGGCAGGTTACAACTATTTCAACATTTTCACTTCAAGTTCCTTTTAAATAATAAATCAATAATTAATAATAATAAATAACCAGTTTCAAATAATAAATCGGATAAGGCGAGTTGCTGCATGCAACAACTCTGTACTGCTGGCAAGCCAAATTAAAGATATTTTTTTCTTTTGTTTTTGTTTTTACTTTTTATTGATTTTACAAAATTTTTTTATAAATTTCGATTAAAGTAAAATATTTTTTGAAGTATTTTCTGAATTTTTTTTTGAAATTCAGTTGATTTCATCAAAACCAGTGGTTTTTATAAAGGTTACAAAAAACTACAAGGTATTTTTTAATTTATGTATTGGGTAGGGGTTCAAAAATATATTTAATTAGTATTTAAAATTTTTTTAAAAGTGTCGATACTATTTTGAAAAGGTCGGTATTTTATTGGTATTGTATTCAATTGCTCAAAAAGTATCGAATATTTTAGAGTATTCGAATACTCAAATATTTACAAAATACTAATAAATACTGTTTTTCTACAAACTTAATAAAACAGGTTCTATCACTCGAAAAAAAACACAACCATATCGTTTTGTTAATAATAATATATGGCAGAATAAGTCGAAATGACACGTTGGCTGTCTGTGCGTTAAAAATTACAATAAGTTCGGAGGTCTGGAGTTCCGGAGCTTTTCCCTATTTTTGTACTAATTTCATGACTGATTAAAGAGTAATGCCATATATTATTTTGTCAAAATTTTTTTGCAAATTAAATTTTGACAAAACTTATTTTAATCAATAAAAATAGTCCTACAAATACAAAAAGAGTAATTTAAAATGCATTTCAAGCTTAAGCCTCAAATTGCTTATTTAAGGGCGGAGCATCGGAGCTCCGGAAGCTTCCTTTGCTTTAAATGGCCGGAGCTCCGGAGCTTTATATTGGAAGATAGGAACATTACTAATAAGCATTTTAAAAAATTAATGCAATCGACTGGGATCATCTTTTTTTTTAAACTGTTCAAGGAATGAAGAATTGTGACAGTGTTTCAAAAATATAATTGACGAAGGAATAAAAAATCATGTACCTCTCAAATAAGTAAAACTAACTTACAAATTTATAAAATATCTATCTAAATTTAAAAAACTACAAAACAAAAAAAAATTTGGTGGGAATATATTAGAGGCCTTAAACAGACTTAATTTTAATTGGTCCGCTTATGTGTCCCAGCTCCAATACAAACTTACGAGGTCAGCCTGATATAATTCAACCATAGTCACCAGTGAACTGTCAACTTATTTTTTTTTTAATTGCATATTTGTTTCAAATTCAGCAATTTTATAATAATAATTGTTAAACAACAGGATTAATGTTTAATATTAAACTGTTTTTGCTAAAAAAATTTTTATTGGATTTATTGTTAAATAGACTATTCAATTAATCAAATCGTTAAGAAAAATAAACATCATCCGCTTCTAAGTAAATATTTCCGCAACAAAAACTTATCAGCAGTATCTCCGCGGAAAAATTATTCTCGAGGAAAAAATTTCCGCGACGAAATTTTTCCCGCTTTTTTCGTTTTTCTCATATAACTGCAAACGCTGGCAAAATAGTACACAAGCGCAAACATTCTTGGAAACAAAAATTGTGTTTTTTTTTGGTTCGGTCTAATATTGTTTGTAATAAGTAAATAATATTTTTTATAATAAAGATTTGAACGAAATTTTTAATTTTCTTCGAAAATTAATTTTTTTAATGCTTATTAATGATGTTCCTACCTTCCAATATAAAACTCCGGAGCTCCGGCCATTTAAAGCAAAGGAAGCTCCGGAGCTCCGATGCTCCGCCCCTTAAGGTCTCTCCGGACAGTTTTCTTAAGTATGAAAATTCGCGATTTTTGGCATACGAGATTTCGTGAAATACAGTAATATTTCACTGAAAAAATTATATGAGTGTTAAAAAGGCAGAAATATCACGATTATAAAATGAACATTCATTATATTATTGTAAGTAATTGAAATAATTGATATTAAAAATCAAACTGCAATGAAATTTTTTAAAACCCTTAAAAATATTTACTGCACACTATTTATTAAAAAAATACTTCCAATAGAGAGACACCGTTACCCTTTTTCACGTACGTAAAAATTAAATTGAATACTGTTGTATTTATGGTTTAATATACAATTTTCCGTGAAAAATGGGGGTTAATTTTTTCAAAATTTCTGTGAAACTTCGATTTAATTTAATTTGGTAAAATATTGAAATTTATGATTTTTGGAAGGTCATAATATCTTTTGTATTTTTTAACGCATAAAAAGTTTTGTCGTGCGTCGTGCGTTTTATCGATTTTTTAGAGGATTTGTTTATAAATCGCTTTTAGAGCTCATCATCCCATGGTAGCAGTGGCATAGTCGGTTAGCGCGTTGCCAAATTTTTGAAAGGTCCGCAGATCGATTCCCGCAAAAAACATATTTTGCCATAATTTTTTTTTTTTGATTTTAATAATGTTTTTTTTTTATTTTTTTATAATTTTAAAAATTTATTTCACATAAATTCAAAAAATATCATTATTGTAAACAGGATTTGTTGCCTGCTTTTCGCCAATTAATCAAATTTTCGTCATTTGAATATCTTAAAATATTATAATACTCTATAAGTATAATAATTCAAAAATAAATTGTGTGTAAATAAAAATGGGTAATTTTTTCTCTTTATTTCAATTGGTTTACTACTGAACGTTCTGCAATAAAAACTGTCCGGAGAAACCTTAAATAAGCAATTTGAGGCTTAAGCTTGAAATGCATTTTAAATTACTCTATTTGTATTTGTAGGACTATTTTTTTGATTAAAATAAGTTTTGTCAAAATTTAATTTGCAAAACAAATTTGACAAAATAATATATGGCATTACTTTTTAATCATTTATGAAACTAGTACAAAAATAGGGAGGAGCTCCGGAGCTCCAGACCTCCGGACTAATTGCAATCTTTAACGCACAGACAGCCAACGTGTCATTTCGACTTATTCTGCCATATATTATTATTAACAAAACGATCTGGTTGTGTTTTTTTCGAGTGATAGAACCTGTTTTATTAAGTTTGTAGAAAAACAGTATTTAATTAGTATTTTGTAAATATTTTAGTATTCAAATACTCCAAAATATTCGATACTTTTTAAACAATTGAATACAATACCAATAAAATTACGACCATTTCAAAATAGTATCGATACTTTTAAAAAATACTTACCTCTAAGCGGTTAACCGTTGTTAATGGCGTCATCGAAATCAACAAAACCTTTAATAGTTTTTAGCCAATTAAAAATCTAAACATTTTACATAACTAAAATATTACCCATATTTTTCTGATATTAAAAACCTAAAAACTTTTGCTAAACATACCTGAATTTCATACTAATAAGCTTAATTTGCTTAACTTTTTTTTGTTTTTTTTTGGGTCCCCCAAAAATTTTTCCCTGTGGTAAATATTTGGAGCTGATTTTTTTCACGTAGATGCTAAATTGCCGCCTCACCTGAATTTTATTCTCGTATATGCTTTATTCCCGTAGTTAAACCTTAGGTGCGTATTAGGTACTGGGGTACTTGTGTGAAACTTTTTTTCCTTATTGAATTATATATTAAGTAACTTCATTCAGTAATACACATTCTCTTGTGGTTATTTTTTTGGTTTAAATTATAATTCCTTACCTTTTTATAAAAATTACTAATTTTCAACGGGGAGAGCGAAAAAATATCCTTATCACTAATTAGCAGCCATATGGCAACAATAAAAATATTTAAAAAAATAAAATGAAATAAATCTTGGGTGACGTGTGAGCGCTGCGGGATACAATGTTTCAATAGACGGAAATTTATCAAAATCGAAACAGAAAAAAAGGCTTTTTTATATGGAATACTATGAAGCTACAATCACTCCAAAAATTTAATGCGAGAAAAGACTGGTCTGGGTAACCTCGTAAAATTGTATGGAACCTGGAAAAACCATTTACAATGGTGTAGTTTTGTTGTTTAAAAATAAACCATCAATCCAGAAAAATCAAGCACAAAACAACAGTCCAAATAAAACTAATTTCCAAAAAAAGTGGTTAAATCAGGTCTAACTAAAAAAATTTAAACAGAAGAAAAACACACTATTTTCTATGGTTCTTTCAGGTTCCATACAATTTTACGGAGTTACCCAGACTTAATTTTTGTATAGTATACTGCTTAAAATTACATTGAAGCTTTGGATATGAAAATAATTGTATTCATATCATGAGGAGACCATGACGTTTCTTTTAAAATGAGTTAATTTTTTAATGTTTTATATCTTTAATAAATGACATTGAATTCAATGCATTAAAAGGCGGAAATTCTAGCAAAAAACGAAACAAAGTTTCGAAAAAAAGCCTTATATTAAATGGAATAGTATAAAGCTACATAAGTCTAAAAACTAAATGCCAGAAAAGACTGAAACAAGTCTCTTTAAAACCTGTAAATTAATAACAGATTTTGTGAAATTTTCAGAAAAACAAAACCGAATAAAAACAATACGTGTAAAAGCTTTAATTTGCGTTTTTAACCATTAATAAAACTTAACTCACATAAATTTCTCTCAAAGTGGATTAACTTTTACATGAGTTAACCAGCTGTAAATACCACAGTATTAGTTAAGTCATACGTCGTCAAAACGATACAAAAAAGTATAACGCAAGCGTCACAGTAACCATGAAAAATTTCTGTCAAAATAAGTTATCGCGTTGCGCATTAAATTTTGTAATTTATCATTATTTTCGTATAAGGCAAAACATACCGTCATATTAACGACTTTTTAAAATCAAAAATCAAGTTCTAAGTCCGAAAAACATTGAAAAACTCAGATTTAATATAAGGCGACTTTTTCTTTAATGTTTCTATTTATTACATAAAACAAATTAGCAGTCAATGTATTTGTTAAATTAAAAGTCGCCTTATATTAAATCTGAGTTTCTCAATGTTTTCGGACTTAGAACTTGATATTTGATTTTAAAAAGCCGTTAATATATCGGTATGTTTTGCCTTATACGAAAATAATGATAAATTATTACAAAATTTAATGCGCAATGCGATAACTTATTTTGACAGAAATTTTTCATGGTTACTGTGACGCTTGCGTTATACTTTTTTTGTATCGTTTTGACGACGTGTGACTTAACTAATACTGTGGTATTTACAGCTGGTTAACTCATGTAAAAGTTAATCCACTTTGAGAGAAATTTATGTGAGTTAAGTTTTATTAATGGTTAAAAACGCAAATTAAAGCTTTTACACGTATTGGTTTTATTCGGTTTTGTTTTTCTGAAAATTTCACAAAATCTGTTATTAATTTACAGGTTTCAAAAAGACTTGTTTCAGTCTTTTCTGGCATTTAGTTTTTAGACTTATGTAGCTTTATACTATTCCATTTATAAGGCTTTTTTTTCGAAACTTTGTTTCGTCTTTTGCTAGAATTAAATATATTTTTGAACCCCTACCTAACATATAAACTAAAGAAATACCTTGTAGCTTTTTGTAACCTTTTTAAAAACCATTGGTTTTGATGAAATCAACTAAATTTAAAAAAAATTTCAGAAAATACTTTAAAAAATATTAGACTTTAAAAAATCGAAATTTATAAAAATATTTTTGTAAAATCAATAAAATGCAAAAAAAAACAAAAGAAAAAATATCTTTAATTTGGCTTGCCAACAGTACAGAGTTGTTGCATACAGCAACTCGCCTTATCCGCTATCCGCTATCAGGCAATTCCGGTGTGAACCTGTTATCCGCTACCCGCTATCCGCTGTCCGCTGTCTGAGGAAATCCCGGTGTGAACGGTTATCCGCTATCCGTCCGGTGTGAACCAGCCTTTAGTTTAAATTTCCTCTGTTTTCGATTAGTGAATTATTGGTGATTTATTTGAAAATTTTTAATCAATTGTAATTTATTTTATGAATTACAATTGGTGGTAATTTTTCTTTTTATCGAGCTATGTTTTGGGCAATTAGTCTACATGGTATATGTAATTACCATAAATATTTTATTTATTTCTTCATATATCTCATTTATTGCGTTGTTTTAGAAACATTACGCCAGTATAAACTATGAATCAAATTTGTATCTATCTATCTTGTAATGTAACTTTCATCATAAAAAGTATTGCACAAGTTTCGTTTGATAAACAAAATGAAAACATATAAATTTATATAGAGTGGGTATTATTTAAAAAAAGGTTTTTTTGTGTTTTTTACTGGATTAGAAAATTTTGGAACCGAAGAAACATAGATCTTTAACGTGCAGCCGAAAATGAGGAAATATGATAGCAAAAATTTTTAAATCGATGATAATTATGTTGAAGCCTAAGCCTAAATTTTTTTAGGATTTCAAGTTTCCATTTTTATAGCTCTAAAGATACGGGATCTTCAGAGCCGTAAGTAGGCAACTTAGAGCCCTCAGAAATTTTGTGAACTTGGAGCCACGAACAATGAGAACTGGCAGCCTTTAGAAAAAAAATGGTTTGGGCTTAAATTTAGGTTTCGCTAGGCTTAGGTATAAGTTTTAGCGATTTTAAATTTCGGTGAAAAGTTCCAAATTTTTGGTTTCAAGTCCTTCACTTACGGATCCAAGTTTTCAATTTTTTGAATCCAGGTTCCAGCTCCAAGTTCCCAAGGCTCCATCGACCCTAAAGCGCGGTTCACAGCTCAGACTTACGACTTAAGACTTAAGATTTCAGACTTAAGAGTGGAGACTTATGACTTACGATCCGCTTCACAGCTTGACTTAAAACTTAAAACTTTACGCTTGAAACTTATGACTTTAGAGTTAAGAATTGAATCATGTTATATTTTGACTTAAGAGTTTACTTAAATCTTTTTTCGTTTTAAGAATTAAAAAACAAATATTTTGTATGAAAAATGAAAGTTTTTCAAACAAAACGACAAATTAACCATTGTTTTGAAACATTTAGTCAGAAAATCGGTATAAATTCACTATAACTCCAAGAAAAAACTTAAAAAATCAACAAAACTGCGCAGTTAAAAAATCGTAGATTGTTGAATTTTTAAATTTTGAATCCATAATTAATTTAGAATTTTCTTAAAAAATGTGTTTTATTTGTTAAATTGATTTGCAATGCACCAACTAAAATGAAAAAAAAATATAGAACAATATTATTTCAAACTATATTGTTACATCGAAAATACATTAAAAAAGGTAATTAAAAAATATTTCCTTTTTTTATTGTTATAGTTTGAATGGATCACATTAGATTTGTATTGTATTCAAAATCTTCTAATCAAATAATTTAAAATTTAACAACACTAAAACAAATTGTTTCTAATATGCAGTTTCATGATAATTGTATTTTCTGTCTAAATATGTTGTTTTAGTAAAAGACAAACAATTAATTTCTAATAAAGTGCTTAATATGACTTAACTACAAATTTAAATTGACCATTTTGTCATTAAATATATTGCAAATTCGATATTTTAATTAAAATTTCCAACAAAAAATGTTTAAGTCTAAAGTCAATTATTAGGTAGCTGTGAGTCGGAAGGCTTAAGTCTCAGGTCCAAAGGCAAAACGTTTAAGTCTTAAGTTTTAAGTCATAAGTGGTAAGTCGCAGCTGTGAACTGCCTTTTAATCGCTCTAAATACACTGTTTACGGCTCCAAAAACTCCACAGATCGGTAAAAAATGTAAACACAATTTAAATAAAATTCGTAGATTGGAATTTGCTGAATTTGATTGATTTTTCTGCGTTGAACTTCTGCGTTGTGCTATTGTTCAGTGAATAAAAACCGGTCGGGCTAATACTAAAAACAAAACAAAACCATTTATCGTTAAGTTTCTTAATAAACTTATTCTGTGCGGTTTTTAAAATTTCAAAATTATTGGCTTGGTTTGATAAGCTATTTGTTTCCAATTTTTATTTGTCAAAAAGCTGCAAAAAACCAAATTTTAAAATTATTTTAAGATACCCTGAAGCTGAAACATTAACTTGGCAAGAATTTGGTCGCTCCTGTCGACTGTGGCGGTTGTCGCCGCGTATTCAAAAACTTAGCCTCATTTATTGTCGCCGGAAGGCTTATATTGTGCAGTCGGAATTTTTTGTTTTGTTATTTTTTCAATTTATTACTTTGATCAATACATCGATAAGAAGGAAAAATGGGAAAATGGCTTATAAAAAAGTTGCGTAATTATTTCTTTTATCCAATGAGTATATTTTTATTTCTAATCAATGAGTATTGGTTTCTTACGACCCTAAATCATATTAAATCTTAATGCAAACCTGTTATTAATAAAGATAGTAATAATTCTTTTTTAATCAAATAATATGCAAAAAATTTTTGTTTCTAACAATTTATACAACAGTTTCTTAAACTGTTGAATTGGGTTTACAAAAATTAAAATCCGTTTAATACTTTTTGAAATATTATATTTACGACATAAATAAGTAAAATTTACGTTGATTTATGATACGATCTATAAAATATTTCCACTACATAAAATTGTATCTTCACAATTGTTTAGCAATAGAAAATAATTCATCCGTAATTAAGATAATATAGAACAGACGTAAAAAGGATTTAAATTACGGTTTTCTCCAAAAAGATATGATATTGATTTGTATCCAATAGTCATTTTGTAGACACAAAGCGAGCTTCTTTACAATTATACCATTAATATTGCTAAAATAATGTTCAGTTTAATAAACTTTACAAGAAAAAAAGTGTTAAAACAACGTTTGCTCATATATGAAAAAAAATGGTTTGGGTTTAGATTTAGGCTTTGTTTTGGCTTATGTAGGTAAGGTATACGTTTCACCGATTTTTACTTTCGGTTTCAATTTCGCAGCTTATGGCTCCAAGTTTCCCACTTACGGCTCCAGGTTCCCTATTTTAAGGCTCCTAAGATTAATATAACTTGTCAATATTACATATTTGTTAGCCCGAACTTGTTTTTAAGTGCCAATGTTTGGAAAGCTGTACAAATACTATCATATATAAAAGACCAATGGCGTGTGGCGCAGTTCAAAAACAGGGGAACGACTCCATTTTCTCCATCACCATCCGTTTTTTTAAGCAAAAACACCAAATCTACTTTTCACAAAACAAACTTTTTAACACAAAATAATAATGAAAAAACGTTTCCACTGACGCTACTTATTTAAATTTTTTTACTAAAAAATCATAAAATTTTCAGTTTTTGAAAGCAACTTTAACTGTGTGTCTTTATAAATAGCTTAAATTAAAAAAATCCTTTGTTAGAAGATTGTAACATCCGCTTTGTTTCGTAAAAATGGATTTTGCTATGTAATATACATAGTGTTTGCTGCCCCTAAAGATTGCTCTTTCCTTGCAACAAATCAGTGCACCTTTCACCGAGACCCAAAGTTTGTCATACAAATGTTGCCGATTCCCACTTACCAAACTGACTGGATTACAAACAAAAAGCCATTACAAAATCCTTGACCCTGCTAATTCGAGTCTAATTATAGTTTTTTCATATTAAATATTTTAAAATTTATTATAATTTGCATTTAGAATCAAAATTTTTTACGCATTTGATTTTATATTTATTTTTATTCGATGTAAAAAATTTTGTATATGCGTAAACAAAGCTAGGAAAACTATACGTAGTTTATTTTCTGTAATTTCACTGAAATACTAAATCATATTAATTATTTTTGGCGATTTTGTAAAGAAAAATACGATGTTTTAAACTAAAACATATTATAATAATCATTTCTAATATTGATATTATTTTTTCTCTCGTATTTTAGTTTTCTGTTCTTTTTATCTTTTTGTTTGTAGAGTAAAACAATATAATTCTCGCTTCGAAACAAAATGTTTAATTTGAAAATAATAACCGTAGGCATTAATATAAACATTTATTGATTTGGAAATAAAAAGACTAAAAAGAATAAACTTTTGGAGTTCAATGTTATTGTATTGTTCGATGATAATTTAATCTGTTTAATAGCTGTTTTTGTGTTCTATTACCTAAAAACCTATTCAACAAAAAAATCCTT
>JASAMX010005257.1:0-36500 GCA_030248175.1 Microlaimidae sp. YZB2_3
TTTTTTAAAAAAAAACTTTGAAAATCGGCTCTAAAACACTTCATTCTTAAGCTATTTAAATAAAAACAACGTTTTCGAGCTCCTCAAACGTTTTTCTACCTATATATGACTACTTTTAACTTTATGGTTTTTTGATTAACACATAGAAAAAATCGTTTTTTTTTCTCGAAATTAAAAAAAAGTTTTAGTGATAATGTAAAGTTTTAGGTCTTTTCCTGCATTTTTAGAGTAAAAGTTTCAGTTTTAATCATGGATAAACGCGGTCAAAAACCTAGGGGGGTGTTTACACCGGATTAATGACATTTCAAAATCTAGTGGGGGGGGGGGGGGTCGAACCCCTCCTAGCTTTCTAGGGGTGGTCGACACTGGGTGGAAGATTTTGAAACCTAGAGGGGGGGGTCAGCTGGGGTCCAATTTCCGAAACAAAACACTTTTAAACAATTTTAAACCATTAAAATGTTTAATAATAGTTTTTTTAGATAATACTACATTTCACTGAATAAAAAGCGATATTTAGGTATAAAAAGGGTGAACATGAATTTGTGTTAAATATTCACGTTTTTGGAAGAAAATTTAGTGTAAAAAAGTACTTAAAATTTTCTCGAGAGAGGGGGGGTCAGATTTCAAAATCTAGAAGAAGGGGGGTCAGGGGTAAAAAATTCGAAAATTTGGGGGGAGGGGGCCCTGGATTTTTTTCTAGGGGGCCCCCAAAATTTCGAGGCTAGGGGGTGGACCCCACCCTACCCCCAGGGACGTAGCCAGAGTTTCATTTTGGGGGTGGGCGGATTGTAGTACAAAAAAAATTTCGGGAGGGGGGGGGGGCTCCGCCCCCCCTTAATTTTTGAAAACGTTAAAAAAGCAGGGATAAACGTAGATAAAGCTGTGTAATACACTGTTTTTGGCCTAATAACCTATTATCTAATGTTTTTAGCGGTAAAACATGTTTTCTTAGTTAAAAATTACATAAGCACACATTGGCAGAGCCTGGATTTTACAAACAAAAAGAATTTAGAGACGTTAGTTTTAGACCCCTTGGCTAAACCCACATTGTAAACCAAAGCACATGAGCAGCATCTCGGCTCCATGTTTTCTAGGGTACCTACCTATATGAAAAAAATCCGAGCCAATGCTATAGGCGGTAGGAAAATTTAGGAGGGGGAGGTACATAAATCAACCAATATGATTGTTTGTTTTGCTTTCTGTGTAGTACTTATTACTTATAAAAATTATTGTACTAACTTTGAAATAACATTAGCATCAGGCAACATAAATAACGAGATATATATGTATGTATACTATAGAAAGTGACCGCTGGGCGAAGCGAAGCGGAACAATATTTTGGTTTTTGGGGTCCATTGGGGTACCAAAATTATTTTAAAGTTTGGCGCCTAGCGATTAGCGAGGCGCTACAAAATTTTGAATTTTTAGCCTCTGAAAACCCCCAAATTTTACTATCTGGAGACCATTTGGGGGGGGGGGGGCGCCCGCCCCCTCCCCCGCCCAACCACTATCCTTATTTTTCCTCCTGTCCGACCGTTTCGGGGGGGGGGGGGGGGGGCGGCCGCCCCCCCCCCCCCCCCCCCCCTGGCTACGTCCCTGCCTACCCCCCTTGTTTATTTATCCTGGATTTTTTTAGGCGGAGGGGGGCCTAAAATTTCGAGGTCTAGAGGTGTCCACCCCCTTTTGTTCATCTATGGTTTTAATGGAATCTACACAACCTTTAACCCCAGAAAAGTTATTTTTTGCAAAAATTTTAAATTTATTAAATTTTTACATGGAGAGAATAAAAGTTCAAAAAATATCATTTCTATTTTTTTGGTTATAATTGTAACTTTTAGTCCTTTTTAGAAAGCTTTTTAGTCCAAGAAAAGCAGGTTGGAAAATATTTTTCACAGTTTAGTGATTTTATGAAAATTTAATTTATTTGACACATAAAAGTGAGCAGGAAAACATGAATTTTGAAATTTTGATACAAGAATATAACATTTTCTTGGCTGAGGCTCTGTTTTTGAACTCAAAATTTAATTTTAACAAAAACGCACAAACAATAAAGTAAATAAAAACAGTGATGAAATATTTTTTTTTAATTTTTAAAATATTTGTTGTTTTTTTACTTTTTTATCTCAATAATAAATTTTACACCTTTGTAAAATGCACCATATGACAAGTAATTTATTTAAAATGCTGTTTTTTATATGTTTCGAAGTTAAAACACTTTTTTAGAAGTTTTTATTAAATTTTAAGTGATTTTTATGGATTTTTGTTTGGAAAAAGCACTCAAATTTGTTCACAGCGTTTTTCCAAAAAATAAACACCCTATTTAGTAGTATAAAAAATTTGTACGACGAGGTTAAAACCAGGTTATCACGTGAAAGAGCGAGTCTTAATCGTTTAGAATGTTAATTTTAATGCATGTAGCTCTAAAGGGTCAAAAATACCGATATTCCAAACACAGAATAGGTGAGCTCGTTTTCGAGAAAAAAAAATTTAAAATTTTCAAAATGTCATATTTTTCAAATTTTGGGATTCAAATAGGTAAAAAACAACTTTTCCATGCTATTTTTGGCGTAGATTTTACTAAGACTTTTAAATTTAAGTTCTGAGTTGTATTTAAGGACATAATGGGAATGGGGGTGTTTGTTTTTTGGAAAAAATCGGGTGTTTTTTTTGTTTACTTACCCATACATAAACATAACCCCTCAATTTAGAAAAAATGAAGAAAAACATGTCTTCATAAAGACTTCTAACTGTCTCTAAACTTAATTTTTAAAAACAAAATTATTGTTTTTAGAAAAAAGCTCAGAAAAGCTACAAAATCTGCTTTTAGACCTTGTTTTTGAAATAAAAAATTATATACTTGAGGGCTGTCGACTTCGCTGGAGGTGGTGGGTGGTCAGGCCGAACATATCTCCAGCTTAGGGAGGGGAAAGCGGGAGGACCTAAATTTTTTTACGGGGGTTCCGCAATTTTGGCTCCTGGAAGGGGGGGGGGTGAACCCATACATGGGCAAGTTGGTCCGGAGTGGGGGGGTTAAACCCCAAATTAGGGGGGTGGGGTTAAAATCCAAGAAACGCAAAATACCCATATCGTTTTTTTTTCTGGAGTGCATTTTACCCATATCGTTTTTCGATTTTAAAGAAAAAATAGGTAAAAAACGCTAATTTTGGGTTAAAAAGCCCTTTTTATTGTATTTTTGAGATTTTTATTGTTTAAAACATTCATTTTGACCTCAAAACTTACGTTTGAAGGCAGTTAGAAGTCATTTTAAAGACATTTTTTCCCTTATTTTTCCAAAATTGGGGGGGTTAGCTTTTTCTCCCCCCCCCACTTCTGAGTGGGGGGGGGTTAAACCCCTCTTCTCAGAATTGGGGGAACCCCCCCCCCCCTGTGCCCATGTATGGGTGAACCCCTCTTCCTCCCTCCTCCCCCCGTGGTGGACGTAAATGTCTATATGCGGGGCTTGTGTTGTTCTAAACCAATACAGTAATGGGTTATTTGATGACACTTTTCATCAACATAAAAAAGTTTATAACTTTTGAACCCCTAAAGCTTTTTCGACAATTTTTTGTAAAGTTCAAAGCCCAATTTAGGACTATGAATGAACATTTAGTTATTAGGTACCTAACCATAACAATAGACATAAAAATGAACAGTTAGCTTTGTGAAACTGAAAAAAACCATTTTTTGTGTGACCCCCAAATTTTAAGGGAGGAGGTGTCCGGGGTACCCTCAAATTTTTGGGGGGTGTCGGCTATAATCGGGATTTTGGGAGGGGGGCATAGATGAACAAGGGGGTAGGGTGGGGTCCACCCCCCTTCTAGCCTCGAAATTTTAGGGCCCACCCGCCCTAGAAAAAAATTCAGGGCCCTCCTCCCCAAATTTTCAAATTGTTTACCCCTGACCCTCTAGATTTTGAAATCTGACCCCCCCCCTCCCTCCACTCTCGAGAAAATTTTAAGTACTTTTTTATACTAAATTTTATGGCAAAAACGTGAATTTTTAACACAAATTCATGTTTTTAAACCCTTTTTATACCTAAATATTGCTTTTTATTCAATAAAATGTAGTATTATCTTTAAAAAACTATTTTTAAATATTTAATGGTTTAAATATTTATTGTACACCGTTTGAAAAATAATTTAAAGTGCTCGTCATACCCTGTGCTTCTTTATTATTATTTTTGTTATATTATTTTGTTAGTTTATTATTTTGATATTCAATATAAGTGTTCTATATCTATTACATGTAGTACCTTTTGAATAAAGATATTCTATTCTAAAAAAAAAAAAAAAAAAAGTATTTTTTTTCAGAAATCGGACCCCACCTGACCAATTAACAATGAAAATAGTTGGACACGCCCAGAGGCGTGGCTTATGATGTTCTAAACCAATAGGCAGACCTGTGCACGGTGTGAAAATGCCCCCTCCCGCTTTATTGGTAGATTTGTCTTGTCCCCCCCCCCCCCGTTTTATTGCCCTCCTCCCCCGCCAAAAATGAGCTCTCAGGGTCGCAACAGGGCACACCACAGACACAAACACACACATCATACACACAGAGGCTAAAGTCCTCCCAATAGCAACACACATCCAACTCCACGCAAAACAAGCAAAATTGGCGGCCATGTACACAAACAACCCACTTAATTATTTAACACAACAACCTGCACCCAGCAGGCTCAAAAAGCAAACAATATTTCACAACAACAACTACACAACAAACATACCTACAGACATACACAACAAAACTTACAAAGCACTAAAACAACAAATCCACACAAACACAGTCACAAACCACATAAATAACACTCCAATAAACCCAATACTTCAAACAAAAGCACCAGCAATAAGCAACGAGGAAGAAAATCTTCCTCGCGGGGTCAGGAGAACCCTCGCCCAACTCAGGGCAGGGAAATCTCCTTTCCTCTACTCCTACCTACACAAAATCAATCCAACACAACACACATCACCAAACTGCCCGCTATGCAAAACACAAACACACACAACACAACACCTTTTTACATGCACACACATCAATACGACACTGGGACCAGAGGACCTTTGGGCAAACCCCGTAGCGGTTGCTGAGCTCCTCCGGGAGTGGGAAGAGGGGGTGAGCGAGGCGAGAGGCGTGCCGGACGGACCCATCCAAGGTTGATAGAAACCTTGGAAACTGGCAAACTCAACAACAAAAAAGTACCCTAAAATTTTGACACCATTTTTGACCTATGATGACATCATCGCGAATTTTTTGCATTTTTTAGCTAGGGACGTAGCCAGAGTTTCATTTTGGGGGGGGCGGATTGTAGTACAAAAAAAATTTGGGGGGGGGACGGAGCCCCCCCCCCCCACCCCCTAACTTTTTTGGGCTGGGGGGGGGGGCGGCACCCTTATTTTTCCTCCTGTTCGACCGTTTCGGGGGGGCGGCCGCCCCCCCTCCCGCCCCCCTGGTTACGTCCCTGTTTTTAGCCTATTATATCAATGTATTTTAAGCCATTTTAGACCTATTTTCAGACCTGTCCACGGTCTGGAAATGCCCCCCCCCCGTTTTATTGGAGGATTTGCCCTCCCGTTTTATGCCCCCCCCCCCGTCGAAAAATGAAAAAGTACCCTAAAATTATGACGTCATTTTTAACTTCTGATAACGCCGTCATCGCGAATTTTTTGCAGTTTTTAGCCTATTTCAATGTATTTTAAGCAATTTTAGACGTATTTTTACCTTATTTTTGCTTTTTTTTGTCCCTTTTTTCCCTTTTCCCTTCTTTTTTTCCCCTTTTTTTCTCTTTTTTTTCTTTCACCCCTGCTTGCCCCCCCCTGTTTCAAAAAAATTGCCCCCCGTGCCCCCCCCGTTTGGGCCGTGCCAAAAAAACTAACGGGGAGGCGGCTTGCACAGGTCTGTATTTTTACCTAATTTTCGCTTTTTCTTTGTTTCTTTTTTCCCTTTTCCCTTTTTTTCTCCTTTTTTTCTCTTTTTTTTCATTCTCCCCTGCTTGCCCCCTCCCGTTTTATTGCCCCCCGTTTCAAAAAAGTTGCTCCCCCTCGTGCCCCCCGTTTTGGAATTGCCCCCCCCCCAATAAAACCCCGGAGGCAGTGCACAGGTCTGAATAGGCATTCAAATCAATGACGTTTTTTGTCTTTTCAGATGGCGGGGTTGCGGCGGACGTGAGCGAGAGCAGCGGTACGGAAAGGCGGCGCCGGAAGCGGATCCTCTTCCTCCGCTACATGTACACCTACCACCGCAACGAGACCACGGCCCTGCTCGCCCTCCTATGCACCCTGCTCAGCTCATTTATACAGAGCCACGGGTAAGCTGCAAGACTTGTTTTGTTGTTTGTTTTTTTTTTCGGGAGGGAGAATAAATGGGGAAAATATAATGTTTAAAGAAGCCAAGGACAAAGTGAAGAGATTTTGTTCAATATTGTTGGTTTGCTCAGAAATTAAGTGTACGTTTTGTAAATACCTTATACGCGGAGATATGAAGAATTTCAGGCAGATTCTTGCGATTGTTTTGTAGTCTAGCCTTGGCCTTTTTTGTAGAATTTAAGTTTTGTAAAAAATGAAGGACTTCTTCGGCTGCATGTACAAACTTATACCGCAACGAGGCTACAGTTTTCGTTGCTCTCCTGTGCAGTGTGCATTTTACTCAATACGTTTTTACAAGGCCACGGGTAAGCTGTAATCATAAAAAGAGATCATGTTACCTACCTGAGCTAAGAAGGGGATATTTACTCCAGGCTAACGACCAAAATCCGACTAGGGAGGCATACTGCATACTCTAAAGGCTGGTTCATACTTATGTAAAAACGTCCTTTGGACAAAGTCCAAAAGACAAACACAGCGTATAAACGCAGACCTGTGCACTGCCCCCCTGGGTTTAAACGGGGGGCAATTCCAAAACGGGGGAGGCAACTTTTTTGAAACGGAGGGGGAAAGCAGGGGGGGAAAGAAAAAAAAAGAGAAAAAAGAGGGGAAAAGAGAAAAAAGGGACAAAAAAAGCGAAAATAAGGTAAAAATAGGTCTGAAATGGCTTAAAATACATTGAAATAGGCTAAAAACTGCAAAAAAATTGCGATGATGGCGTCATCATAGGTTAAAAATGGCGTCATATTTTTAGGGTACTTTTTCATTTTTTGGCGGGGGGCGGGGCAATAAAACGGGGGGCAAATCCTCCAATAAAACGGGGGGCATTTCCAGACCGTGCACAGGTCTGTAAACGTATGTAAAAACGTGCTTTGGACTTTGTCCAAAGAAAGTTTTTACATAAGTATCATAATTATAAGCAAGGGCGTAGCCAGGGGGTGGGTTGTAGGGGTGGCAACCCCCCCTTTTGGTTGGCGGAGGTAAAAATTTGGGGGTCCAAAGAGAACAATTTTAAAAAATTTCCTCGCGCTTCGCTCCGCTCAGCGCTCGACATTTATATACCTTTTTACAACATTTAAGTGATGTTTTTTTTGAATTTCAGACAATTTTATAAAATTTTTTCGTGCTATCGCACGATTTTTAATGTTATACCTTTTTAAACCGGAAATTTTTCAAGTTTAACTTAAAAAAACAATGCAAATAACAACAAAAAGAATCACCTAGCGCGAAGCGCAAAAATTTTTACCCTTTTTTAATGTCTTTTTTACAGTATTTTGAAAATTTGGCGTACAACCCCCTACAACCCCCCCCCCTTTTGAAAAATTTGTATGGAGTACAACCCCCCCTTTCCGAAATCCTGGCTACGCCCCTGATTATAAGTATAAGTATAAGTATCATAATAACATAAGTATGAATCAGCCTTAATAGTAAATTTCAAAAAAGCGCCTAGGGCTTGGGCTAAAAGGTATGATAAGTCAAAACAGCAAGGAGGGGGGAGGGTATTTTTAAAATCGCAAAAAATTGCTTAAAAAATGCTAATAAAAGGGGGATTCCCCGCCCTTTCCTTTTCTCTTCGAGCATCTACGGCTGCAACTGAAATTGAAAAAAAATATTGAATTAAAAATAGATTTATTCACCAGGTACATTATTTTGTTTTTTCAGGGCGGCAAAAACACTGGCACAAAGGAGGGCGCCAGAAGCGCAGCGCTTTTTCGGGCGCAACTCCCTCGTGGAGGACTACTACGACGGAAACTACGGTGGTGCGGCCGCTCTGCTGGCACGCGACGAGGTAAGTCACTTTTTTAGTAAGAAATTGGTCAGGGGTATGCTAATTTTCGAAGTAAAAAATCAAACGAGTCATGGTACTTTTTACGGTAAAAAAACTTGACGGAGTGTAATACTTTTTAAGAGGCACTCAGTCAAAATATCTAAAATATGAACGTAATGTGCATACATGGGCAAGTTGGTCCGGAGTGTGGGGAAGGGTTAAACCCCAAATTAGAGGGGGGTTAAATCCGAGAAACGCAAAATACCAGACCTGGCACCCCCCCCCCCCGGGGTTAAAACAGGGGGGGCAATTCCAAAAGGGGGGGGGAACACGGGGGGGAAACTGTTTTGAAACGGGGGGGGGGCAAGCAGGGGGGGAAGAAAAAAAAGAGAAAAACAGGAGACAAAAGAAGGGAAAGGGAAAAGGGAAAAAAAAGCGGAAATAAGGTAAAAATAGGTCTAAAATGGCTTAAAATACATTGAAATAGGCTAAAAACTGCAAAAATTCGCGTGATGGCGTCTCATAGGTCAAAAATGGCGTCATATTTTTATGGTACTTTTTCATTTTTTGGCGGGGGGGCAATAACGGGGGGGGCCAAATCCTCCAATAAAACGGGGGGGGGGCATTTTCAGACCGTGCACAGGTCTGAAATACGCATATTGTTTTCTTTCAGGAGTGCATTTTACCCATATCGTTTTTCGATTTTAAAGAAAAAAAATAGGTAAAAAACGCTAATTTTAGGTCAAAAAGCCCTTTTTATTGCATTTTTGAGCTTTTTATTGTTTAAAACATTCATTTTGACCTCAAAACTTAAGTTTGGAGACAGTTAGAAGTCATTTTAAAGACATTTTTTTCTTCATTTTTCCAAAAATGGGGAGTTAACCTTTTCTCCCCCCACCACTTCTGAGTGAGGGGGGTTAACCCCCCCCCCGTGCCCATGTATATGATATGCCCATGATAATGTCTGTCGGTGTGTTACCTAACTCCTCCCCAACAACGCAACAGATTATTAAACTGAATGAGGTATCATTGAAAAGCTTATAGCCCGGGGTGAAATTTCTTAGAAGGGTTGAAATTTTGCGAAACTTTACATGGACATCCACATCGTTACAATAGATTTGACGACATCGAATTTTCACCAAAGGATGTTGAAAGTTGAAAAAATTTTTAACCCTATGGATTTTGGAAGTTTTTGTCTTTGAATTGGCTTAAACTTAGTAGTAAGAATAATTAGCCAACAGACCTGTGCACGGTCTGGAAATGCCACCCGTTTTATTGGAAGATTTGACCCCCCCGTTTTATTTCCCCCCCCCCGCCAAAAATGAAAAAGTACCCCAAAATCATAACGCCATTTTTGACCTATGATGACGCCATATCCGCAATTTTTTTGCAGTTTTTAGCCTAATTCAATGTTTTTTAAGCCATTTTAGATCTATTTTTACCTTATTTTCGCTTTTTTGTCCCTTTTTTTCTTTTGCCTTCTTTTTCTTTTTTTTTTTCTTCCTGCTTGCCCCTCCCGTTTTATTGCCTCCACTCGGTTTAAAAAAGTTGCCCTCCCAGTTTTGGAATCGCCCCCGATAAAACCCCGGGGGGTAGTGCACAGGTCTGAGCCAATGTCAAACCAGAATGGCATTTTTTTGGAGAGATGAACATAGACATCTTTATGTTGACAACGTTTTTTCACTAAAGAGGATAATGACCTGCCTCCTCAATCACAAAAAGGATTGGATTAAATGATATATCATTGCAAAGCTTACAGTCCGGCGAATGTTATAAAGGGTTAAAGGTTGAAAAAAATTGCATGGACATCTTTAGGCTGGACAATGCATTTTTACCAAAGGGGGGAGAGACCCTTTTTCAGTCCTCCCTAACCAAAAAACAAATTGGGCTAAATAAAATGTCAGACCTGTGCACGGTCTGGAAATGCCCCACCCCCGTTTTATTGGAGGATTTGCTCCCCCCCCGTTTTATTGCCCCCCCCCCCCGCCAAAAAATGAAAAAGTACCCTAAAATTATGACGCCATTTTTGACCTATGATGACGCCATCATCGCGAATTTTTTGCAGTTTTTAGCCTATTTCAATGTATTTTAAGCCATTTTAGACCTATTTTTACCTTATTTTCGCTTTTTTTGTCCCTTTTTTCCCTTCTTTTTTCTCCTTTTTTTTCTTTTTTTTTTCTTTCTCCTTTGCTTGCCCCCCTGTTTTATTGCCCTCCCGTACCCCCCCCCCATTTCGGAATTGCTTCCCCCGTTTTAACCTCGGGGCGGCAGTGCACAGGTCTGAAATGTTATTGGAGAGCTTACAGTCCGGAGTTTGTTATAAAGGTTGAGTTTAAAAAAAACATGGACATCTATGCTGGACAACATATTTTCACCAAAGAGGGAAGGGCCTTCCTTCTCAGCTAGAAAAAAATTGGGCTAAATGAAATATTATTAGAAATCTTATAGTTCAGGAAGTATCGTAAGAGGGATGAAATTAATGAAAATTAACATGGGCATCTTTATGCTGGACAACGCATTTTCGTCGAAAGGGACAGGGACTCTCCCCCTCAACCACAAAGCAAATCGGACTAAATGAAATATCATTGCAAAGCTTACATCCCAAAGAATATCATAGAAGGGTAAAATTTTGAAAAAAACATTAGCCAATGAATCTAAAAAATACAGGAAAAATTATTTGTCAGTCGTATGGCTGACACGGGCTGCTTGTCACTTTAAAAAAACAAGGCATATTCCTTTTTAACCAGGTACCTCGAGTTATGTCGGCATGGTTATGTAAATTTTTGTTGTAAGAGACTGGGAAGTAATTTTAAATGGTAAGAAATAAAAACTTAAAACTTATATAATTTGATTAAAGCTAAGGTTAAATAATTATATTGCCAAAATATTATAACACGAATAATTTCAAATACTTGGAAATAGTTATTTGATATTAATTTGTAATGTAACACCATATTGAGTGGATAGTATAGGAAAAGTTTTAAAAGAAGAGTACAGCTAATTATTTTTTAAATAATGATTTCATTTTTTTAAAAGTGGAATTTTCTTTGACTTTTTTGTTTAGGTTGTTTTCCTTATGTTTTATGCTCCGTGGTCTTCTCAATGTCAGGAAATGCGTTGGCACGTGGAAAATTTAGCTAAACATTTCCATTCTTTTCAGGTAAAATTGTTGTAGTAGTTTTAGTAATTTTCTAAAAAAATCTCTTATTTAACATAGCCATCTCTTATATTACCTCATCATGTGATCCAGACATGTGCACGGTCTGGAAATGGCCCCCGTTTTATTGGAGGATTTGCCCCCCCCGTTTTATTGACCCTTCCCCCGCCAAAAATGAAAAAGTACGCCATTTTTGACCTATGATGATGCCATCATCGCAATTTTTTTTCAGTTTTTAGCCTATTTCAATGTATTTTAAGCCATTTCAGACCTATTTTTACCTTATTTTCGCTTTTTTGTCCCTTTTTTCTCTTTTCCCTTCTTTTGTTCTCTTTTTGCTCCTTTTTTTCTTTACCCCCTGCTTTCCCCCCGTTTTATTGTCCCCCTCGTTTCAAAAAAGTTGCCCCTCCGTTTTGGAATTGCCCCCCGTTTAAACCCCGGGAAGGGTAGTGCACAGGTCTGATGTGATCAAATAAAAATTTTTTTTGAGCTACGAAAAGTCCAAAATTAAGGGAACATTAAGGGATTATATCTGCAGAGAGTTGTGGTATATTCAGATGCCTTACTGGTTGCTTGTCCCAAATTTTTGGGAGGTGGGTGGTATAAACCCCCAACCATCCCCCCTGCCCACCTCTGCCTATGATCGCAGCCATACATGGGCACGGGGGGGGGGGGGTTGGGGGGTTAACCCCCCCCCCAAATTCTGAGAAGGGGGGTTTAACCCCCCCCCCCCCACTCAGAAGGGGGGGGGGGAGAAAAAGTTAACCCCCCCCAATTTTGGAAAAATGAAGAAAAAAAATGTCTTTAAAATGACTTCTAACTGCCTCCAAACTTAAGTTTTGAGGTCAAAATGAATGTTTTAAGCAATAAAAAGCTCAAAAATGCAATAAAAAGGGCTTTTTGACCTAAAATTAGTGATTTTAACCTATTTTTCCTTCAAAATCGAAAAACGATATGGGTAAAATGCACTCCAGAAAAAAAACGATATGGGTATTTTGCGTTTTTCGGATTTTAACCCCCCCCCCTAATTTGGGGTTTAACCCCCCCCACTCCGGAACAACTTGCCCATGTATGGTATAAACCCCCAACCATCCCCCTGCCCACCTCTGCCTATGATCGCAGCCTATATTTCAGGTTCGTTTCGTGGCTGTGAACTGTTGGAATCCGGGCGGAGGATGCCGCCATTCGTGGAAATTGTACACTTATCCAGTCTTCTCCGTCCTGGTCAACCATAAACAGCCGATTTTCTACACCGGTCTTCTCTCTTCAGACTACCTCTACAGGTAAAACAAAATTAAAAACTGCGTTAAAAAAAGTAACGTTATCGATGGGTGTCGTGAAGTTTGTTAACACTCATTACAACCAAAAACCCAAAAATCTTGGGGCTCACATTCGACCCCAAGCTTACATTCAACACACACATCGCAAACACACACAGCAAAGCACGCAAAACACTCAAAATCATAAACGCACTCACAGCAACAACGTGGGGTAAACCAAAAGAAACACTCATACACACATACAAGGCAATCACTCGACCAATAATCGAGTATGCCAGCACAGTCTGGGGCCCCACTACATCACACACACAAATCAGCAAACTACAAACAATACAAAACACAGCTCTCAGGGTCGCAACAGGGCACACCACAGACACAAACACACACACATCATACACACAGAGGCTAAAGTCCTCCCAATAGCAACACACATCCAACTCCACGCAAAACAAGCAAAATTGGCGGCCATGTACACAAACAACCCACTTAATCATTTAACACAACAACCTGCACCCAGCAGGCTCAAAAAGCAAACAATATTTCACAACAACAACTACACAACAAACATACCTACAGACATACACAACAAAACTTACAAAGCACTAAAACAACAAATTCACACAAACACAGTCACAAACCACATAAATAACACTCCAATAAACCCAATACTTCAAACAAAAGCACCAGCAATAAGCAGCGAGGAAGAAAATCTTCCTCGCGGGGTCAGGAGAACCCTCGCCCAACTCAGGGCAGGGAAATCTCCTTTCCTCTACTCCTACCTACACAAAATCAATCCAACACAACACACATCACCAAACTGCCCGCTATGCAAAACACAAACACACACAACACAACACCTTTTTACATGCACACACATCAATACGACACTGGAACCAGAGGACCTTTGGGCAAACCCCGTAGCGGTTGCTGAGCTCCTCCGGGAGTGGGAAGAGGGGGTGAGCAAGGCGAGAGGCGTGCCGGACGGACCACACCAGGGTTGATGGAAACCCTGGAAACTGGCAAACTCAACAAAAAAAAGTTTGTGAGGAAAAACTTGAAAAATGGATTTCGGTTTTAAAAGCGTTTTAAAATAATGTTTATCGCACGAGTAATGGATTTTTTTCAGGTTTTTGGAATCGATAATAGATCCCATGTATCGTCTTCAAACGGCGAGCGAAGTGCGGGATTTTCTGGAAGAGGCCGACTATTCGGTCGTGGGGTTTTTCGATTTTGCCGTGTTTAAAAACCCCCCAGGTTATCCTCAATTTCACAGGGCGGCCTTGAAGAGCTTGGAAAAGGGTAAGGAACCTGTTTGTTCGATTGTTTAATGTTGGGCTATTTTTCCTTTAGCGGGTTACGTAAGGCTGAATAATTAGCGTGATTGCACAAACAATTACTGCCATAGATGAACACGGTCACTGAACACGGTATAGATTAACACTAACACATTAACACGGTCAATTCTGCCATAGATTAAAAGCGGGGGGGGTGCTTACCCCTGGTAAATGACATTTCGAAATTGGGGAGGGGGCCCGAACCCCCCCCCCCCCCTCAACCCCTTAGCTTTCTAGGGTGGGGGGTCGACGCGGGGTGAAAGATTTTGAAACCTAGAGGGGTTGGTCAAGTGGGTCCAATGTCCGAAGCAAAATACTTTTAAACCATTAAAGGTTTAATAGTTTTTTTTATAAGATAATACTGCATTTTAAAGGTTTAATAGTTTTTGATAAGATAATTCTACATTTTATATAAGATAATATACATTTTTATAAGATAATGCTACATTAAAGGTTTAAAGGTTTAATAGTTTTTTTATAATATAATACTATATTTTATTGAATAATAAGCGATATTCTGGTATTCTGGTAATTTGTGTTAAAAATTCACGTTTTTGGAAGAAAATTTAGCATAAAAAAGTACTTAAAAAATTTCTCGAGAGAGAAGGGGGCATAGATGGGCGGGCCTAGATTAGGGCATAAATACCCCCCAAAATCCGGAAGGCTGACCACCTATGGGAGGGGAGTCAGATTTCAAAATCTAGAGGTGGGTCAGGGGTAAAAAATTCGGAAATTTGGGGGGGAGGGAGGCCCCAGGATTTTTTTCTAGGGGCGGCCTCCAAAATTTCGAGGCAAGGGGGAGGGATGGACATGGACCCCACCCTCCAACCCTTCTTATTCATTTATGATTACTGCGCGAAACCATCTTGCGAATCAACGGTCGGGTGATCCCTAATTTCACATGGGCGTGTTGAGGAGCTATCAAAATGATAAATGCCGGTGAAAACAGGCTTTTTTTGGTTTAAAAACTTTTTTAGTTTCCCTGTAGTTGGTTACGCAAGGCGGACGCGAACGCGCTGATGGGGAAATACATGAAAAGTAAAAGAATTATCTTTTCATAAGTGAAAAAGGTCACCGAAGCTAAAAAAGGGGAGATTTTTAAACCTAGAGAGCGTTTAGATGGTGTCCAGTGTCCAAAGAAAAATACTTTAAACTATTTTTGTGAAAAATTCACGTTTTTGGAAGAAAATTTAGGATAAAAATAGTGCTCAAAATTTTTCGAGGGAAAGGGGTCAGATTTCAAATTTTAGTAAAAAAGATTGGAAAATTAGTTTAAAAAATGGAAATTTGGGGGAAGGGGGGTCTCTGGATTTTTTTTTGGGGGGGGGGGGGGGGCCTAAAATTTTGAGGCTAGGAAGATAAACCCTACTCTACCGCCCATACATAGACACGGGGGGGTTAACCCCCCAGATTTTTAGAAGGGGGTTTTAATTTAACCCCCCCCACTCAGAAGTGGGGGAGGAGAAAAGGTTAATCCCCCCAATTTGGGAAAAATGAAAAAAAAGTCTTTAAAATGACTTCTAACTGCCTCCAAACTTAATTTTTGGGGTCAAAATGAATGTTTTAAACAGTAAAAAGCTCAAAAATGCAATAAAAACACCTTTTTGACTTAAAATTAGCGTTTTTTACCTATTTCTCCTTCAAAATCAAAAAACGATATGGGTAAAATGCACTACAGAAAAAAAACGATATGGGTATTTTGCGTTTCTCGGATTTTAACCCCCCCTAATTTGGGGTTTAAACCCCTCCCCACTCCGGACCAACTTGCCCCTGTATGGTTGGGGGGGGGGGGTTATATCCCTTCCCCAAAAATTTTGGATTTTGCTGACACCCCCCTTAAACTTGGCGTACCCGGGGACACCCCTCCAAATTCGCCTCCGGGAGAAAATTTTTTAAGCGTTATAAAAGGACTAAAAAAATTTTCCGCGCTTCGCGCCGAGTGTTTATTACCTTGTTTATGTCATATACTTCATTTTTTCTCCTATTATTCAACAAACATTAAATAAACATTATTAACCTTTTTATTAACGTTTTAAACACCTGTTTTAAATGTAAAGGGATAAAAAAAACCTTAAAAACGATATGGCTATTTTGCGTTTTTCGGATTTTAACCTCCCCCCCCCTCGACCCCATTTAGTTTAGAGTTTAACCCCCACCCCTCCGGTCCAACTTGCCCATGTATGCTACCGCCCCCCCCATTTTCATCTACTTTTTTGTAGCTAACTCGTATAAAAATGTCCATAATTACACCGTTAGATACTTGTATACTATAGAAAAATAATATTATTTAAAAATAATTTTGCAAACTGTAATTTAGTGTATGAATCTGTTTACAATTATTGCTTTAATTAAATTAAATTTTTAATTGAATTAAATATGAATTTGATTTTGTGTTTTAAAGACGCAATGCGGTCGATAAGGTTCGCGGCGGTGACGCAACGGGAATTAGCAACCACTGAATTAAATTTGACCAAAAACAGACAAGTGGGATTCTACTCTCTGCGGAACAAAACCATTCGTCACTACCCAGGAAATATCCTGTTTAATTCTGACAACGTCATTAGGTAAGTATTATTCAGACCTGTGCATGTTCTGAAAAAGCCTCCTCCCGGAGTGTCTGTGCCTCCCCCCTCCCGTTTTACTGTGCTTTTTTGGATTTCGCTTTTTTTGTCCCGTTTTCTTTTTTTTCTCTTTTTTTTTCTTTTTTTTCTTTTTTTTCTTTTTCTCTCCTGCTTGCCCCCTGTGTTATTGCCCCCCCCATTAAAACCCCGGTAGAAGGCGGGGGGGAGTGCACAGGTCTGGGGAGTAAGGAACCTTCAATTCAACTACCCCCATTTTTAGCGTTTTAAGATTAAAAACCTCAGAATTTGAGTGATGCGGGTGAGTGTATCAGTATACATGTTTTGATATTTTTAAGTGGTATAACATAATATCCTTCGGTCCTTCCCGCATGTGGTTATGATAATCGGTAGCAGTTAGTTAGTTGTATTGCGGAAAATAACTTGTAGTTGTGTAATGATGTACTGAGCTCATAGTTTTTCAGACCTGTGCACGGTCTAGAAATGCCTCCCCGCTTTATTGGAGGTTTTGCCCCCCTCTCCCGTTTTTGCCGCCACCACCCGCGAAAAAATGAAAAAGTACCCAAAAATTATGGCGCCATTTTTGACCTATAATGACGCCAACATCCCAAATTTTTACAGCCTATTTCAATTCATTTTAAGCCATTTCAGACCTATTTTTACCTTAATTTCGCTTTTTTGTCTTTTTTTCCCTTTTTCAATCATTCTTTATTTTTTTTCTCTTTTTTTCTTTTTTTTCTCCCCTACTTGCCCCTCTGTTTTATTCCCCCCCCCCTCTGTTTCAAAAAATTTGCTTCCCCCCCGTGCCCCCTTTTAGATTTGCCCCCCCCATAAAACCCGGGGGGCAGTGCTCAGGTCTGGTTTTTTCACGTATGCCGTATATTTATTTATTTTCTTTTCTTGTCAGTAAAATACAAAATATTTTCAAACATGAAAGTTACAATAATGCGCCGTGTCTCGTCTCCAAGAATTCCATTATAATATCAATTTTTTTGCAGATGGGTCTTAAATGAGATTGAAAAGGACCAAATTGAAGCTTATACCGGTTGGATTCCAGTTGGAGCCCATGTGGGTCAGAAAAACGACCAACTTCAGTCGGTGTTGTCGCAAGGTAGAAGTGTTTGTTTAGATAGGATGGACATAGATGAACAAGGGGGGTGTAGGATGGGGTCCACCCCTCCCGGGCCTCGAAATTTCGGAGCCCCCCCCCCCTAGGAAAAAAAATTCAGGCCCCCCTCCCCCTTAATTTTTGAATTTTTTACCCCTGACCTCCCTCTAGATTTTGAAATATGACTCCCCCCCACCCTCCTCCTTTCTCAAGAAAATTTAAAGTACTTTTTTTATACTAAATTTTCTTCCAAAAACGTAAATTTTTAACACAAATTCATGTTTTTACACCCTTTTTATACCTAAATATCGCTTTTTATTCAATAAAAATGTAGTATTATCTTATAAAAAAACTATTATTAAACATTTAATGGTTTAAAAGTATTTTGTTTCGGAAATTAGACCCCGCCTGACCCCCCTCTAGGTTTCAAAATCTTCCACCCAGGGTCGACCCCCCCTAGAAAGCTAGGGCGGGTTCGACCCTCCCTAGATTTTGAAATGTCATTTACCCGGGGTAAACACCGCCCCCTAGCTTTTTGACCGTGTTCATCTATGAGGATGGATATAGAAGCAAAAAGACGATCATAAACTAGCACGGAACTAAAAGTTAGGTAAGGAATTTACCCCAAAGTGAATGGTAATCGCAAAGTATATTATTGTTTTGGAGACCAGTTTTTAAAGTTTACAAACGGGTTTCCAAAACAATTAGTAATTTAAACGTAGTTTAAATTACCAATTGTGTGGTAAAGAATAAAAAGAGTCACAGTTACGACTATTTTATGACACTTCTGAGTGATTGTGTCAGAGTAACGACGATATTATTTTGTACGAAGTGTGACTCATTCTCCCGTAGTAACGACGATTTATGTTTTATTTGTATTTTTGCAGGACCGACAGCTATTCTTTTTGCTCAACGGATGCCTCTGTTCGAAAGCGCGGGATACTCGACTGATTACGCGATTTTCCGCCAGGTGGCGCTGGAGTACCACCACGGCTGCAACGGGAGCGACACGGGGCGCACTCTACAGCTGACGCGAGAAAGCGCCGCGAAGCGCCGCCGGGACACGAGAGACCTCTACAAGGACTGCAGAGAGAGCGTCAAGCGAGAGAAAAAGCTCAAGGAGTGTTGTCAGGTGGGAAAATAAAAGATTTTTTAATTTTTTTTAGGCGATTTATTGTTTTCTATGGAATTTGCAAGCTCAAGAAGTTTTCTGAAGTGAATAAATAATAGATTTTTACAATTTAATGGTGTGTAGTTTTGTTTCTAACTTTTGTGAAATTTTGTATCATGTAAAAAAAATTTTGCCAAGTGGGAAAAGAAGCTCAGGGAGTATTGTCAGGTGGGGAGAGGAAATAAAAAAAATTATTGGTGTTAGTGTTTTTTCTAATATGGAATTTGCGTGAAAAAAATTTTCAGTTGTCTGGTAAGTGATACTCAACTTTGGAAATTAAGTTTCCAGTAACTGTATTGTAGAAAGTATTGTTGATTGGTTGGATGGATGGCTTCTGTGATAAAAAAGCTGATTCATTCGTTTTTATCTTATCTCTTGTTAGAAAGGCTGAATAACCTAAAAAAATTGTAAAAAATAAGAAGAATTTTTGCTATTTGCAGACCTGTGCACTGTATGGAAATGCCACCCCCCCCGTTTTATGGGAGGATTTCCCCCCCCCCCTCGCCAAAAAATGAAAAAGTACCCTAAAATTATGACGTCATTTTTGACCTATGATGACGCCATCATCGCGAATTTTTTGCAGTTTTTAGCCTATTTCAATGTATTTTAAGCCATTTTAGACCTATTTTTACCTTATTTTCGCTTTTTTTGTCCCTTTTTTCTCTTTTCCTTCTTTTTTTCTCTTTTTTTCTCCTTTTTTTCTCTTTTTTTCTTTCCCCTCTGCTTGCCCCCCCCCCCGGTTGTATTGCCCCCTGTTTCAAAAAAGTTTCCCCCCGTGCCCCCCATTTTGGAATTGCCCCCCCCCGTTTTAACCCCCGGGGGGGCCGTGCACAGGTCTGCAGACAAGTCAATTGTGCGAATTTCTTAAAAAAATTTTAATCAAAAATTATTTCTGAAGCTAAACATTCTCCTGATTTATTATTCTTGCTTGTATCATTCTATCTAGCTGTTTTCAGGACATAGTTCTGACGACAGTCAAGGCCCCTATGCACCGAAACATCTGCGATATTTGCTTGCCTTCCGTTCACGATGCTCCGCGGCCGGGTTATTTACTTTCGCGAGGCGGCCCGAAGGCGACGGAAAGCTGCCGACCGTCTTCGTTCTCGCTGGACTCATTGGCCGATGGTGATTAATTTATTTTTGTTTTTTTGTCTTGTTTGTTTGATCGTAGGGTAGCTGACTGAAATTCGGCCAGTCTTAATTTCAGCCACTGACTATTCTGATCTCTACTCACGAAATTATGAGAATAAAATAAATACATCAAGATCATACATGGGCAAGTTGGTCGGGAGTGGGCGGGGTTAAAGCCCAAATTATATCGTTTTTCGATTTTAAAGGAAAAAAATAGGCAAAAAAGCTAATTTTAGGTCAAAAAGGCTGCTTTTTTATTGCATTTTTGAGCTTTTCAATGTTTAAAACATTCATTTTGACTTCAAAACTTAAGTTTTGAAGCAGTTAGAAATCATTTTAAAGACTTTTTTCTTCATTTTTCTAAAATTGGGAGGGAGTAACCTTTTCTCCCAGAGGGGTGCACCCCCCCCCCCTAGAACCAAAATTTTGGACCCCCCCCCCTAGAAAAAATTCAGGGGCCCCCCTCCCCTCCAAAGCTCCAGAGCGGTCCGGTCTGACCCCCCCCCCTAGCGAGGCTGACCCCCCTCTCCTCCCCTCCCGACCAATTTGGAAGTATATTTTTTATTTACTGTCAAAAACACGGTTTTTTAGTTAAAAACAGTGTTTAAATACACTTTTTAGGCCTAAATAGGCTGTTTTAATACATAAAATTCAATATTAGACCTAAAAACACTTAAATTATTGAGTTAAAAAAATTTTAAAAATTGGACCCCCCTGACCCCCACCCCTAAATTTGAAATCTCGCACCCGGGGTCGACCCTCCCTAAAAAGCCAGGGGGTCCGGACTCCCCTGGACCCCCCCTAAAAAATTTTGGCCTTCCACCCGGGGGTGGACCCCCCCTAGCGGACCCGACCAAAAACACCTATGCTGACCCTCCTAGCAAGGCTAACACCCCTGCCTCCTCCCGACCGATTTAGAAGTATGATTTTTTATTTACTGTCCAAAACACGGTTTTTAGTTAAAAACAAGGTTTTAATACACTTTTTAGGCCTAAATAGGCTGTTTTAGTAAGTAAAATTAAATACTGGACCTAAAACACTTGAATTATTGATTTAAAAAACTTTGTTAATAAATCGAACCCCCCTGTCCCCCATCTAAATTTGAAATCTCGCACCCGGGGTCGGCCCCCTCTCCTAAAAAGCCAGGGCGTCCGGAGTCCGGACCCCCCTGGACCCTCCCCCCTAAAAAATTTTGGTCCTCCACCCGGGGGTGGACCCCTCTTCTAGCGGACCTCACCAAAAACATCTATGCCCCCTTCTCAGAATTTGAGGAGGGGTTAAACCCTCTCAAACCCACCACCCTGTGCCCATGTATGATCATAATTAGTACTTGATGATCTAATTAGATTAAATTTTAGGGGGGAGATGTCCGGGGTGCCTCCAAATTTTAAGGGGAGTGTAAGCACTTTCGAGATTTTTAGGGATATATGACCATACATGAACAGGGCAAGTTTTTCCGGAGTGGGGGGGTGTTTAAACCCCAAATTTATTAGGAGGGGGGGGGGTAACAATCCGAGAAACGCAAAATACCCATAATGTTTTTTTCCGGAGTGCATTTTACCCATGTCGTTTTTTGATTTAAAGAAAAAATAGGTAAAAACGCTTATTTTAGGTAAAAAAAGCCCTTCTTATTTTGCTTTATTGAGCTTTTTATTGTTTAAAACATTCATTTTGACCTCAAAACTTAAGTTTGGAGGCAGTTAGAAGTCATTTTAAACACATTTTTTTCTTGTTTTTCCAAAATTGGGGGGTTAACCTTTTCTTCCCCACCCCTTCTGAGTGGGGGGTTAAACCCCCCTTCTCAGAATTTGGAATTAAACCCCCCACAACCCCCCGTGCCCATGTATGTATATGACCCTACTAAACCACCCTCCCTGCCCATCTATAGGGGCACAGATGCGCAGGCCTTCATATTTTAGGGGGGCATACCCAACTGCCAAACTTTGAAGGGCAGGAAGGTGTCCCGAAATGGTTGTGGGAATACCCCAAATACCTCAGTTTTAGCGTTTTTATTACTGAGACCCTTCTATTATTATTATTATTATTGTTATTAAATTTTAGAGGAAAGGGGTCTATCTAGGCTACCCTTAAACGTCGGGGGGAGAGGAATTGGAAATTTCGAGGGTGGGGGCAGAGTTTGCAGTTTCGTGATTTTGGGATTATAAACCCCCAAACTATATAACTGCGCACCTGCGATTATTAACCTTTTTTAATACGATAATCCTCTTTTATTATTTTTACAGAAAATATTTTTAGAAGCAAAGAAATTATGGTTTTTTTAGGTGGGGATACGCTGAATCGCGTGGTAACGGCTCGGCATTCCTGCGACGAGCTCAGCCCCTATGTCGCGGCGCCTAAACTTGTCGACTACTGCTGCCATCCGAGCGCCACCGCCCAGCGCCGCGTCCTCTGCGAGCGAAAGTGCCTCCGGAGCTCCGAAAACAGCGGGGAACCGGACGCGGAAACGCACTCGGAGCGGCGGGCTCCCGCTCCCTCATTCCGAGACTCTGACTGTCGAAAACTGCGACTTGGCCGAGTGCTGGGATACCCGCCCACTGTCGCTAGCGAGGCCGCGGATTTAGCCGATGAGGATTCGGACGATTACAGACGCGAGTCTGGGAACAAGGCGAGCGGACTGGCTTGCGCCGCCGGCAATCGGACGCTGCGCTTCGTGGCCCTGGATCGGCGCCACTTCGCCTGGATGGAGCGCCAGCTGGGACTGGACGCCCTGGCGGAAAATAACCCGGACGGCGGCGGTGGGATGGGGGATTTTCCCGCGGCGGATTCTGCTTCTGAAAATTCCGGACGTAGAAGGACAGAAAGCGCCGCCGCCACCGCCGTGGAGAGTCGGCTTCTAGTGGTGGAAAACGGGACGGAGGCGGTATTCGTACTGAACGCGCGTCTGACATTGGACGCTGTCCGGGATTTTGTTCGGAATTTCACGGACGGACGCTTGCCAGTCCGGCACCGGACGGCCGAGCCGGAGCCAAAAGAGCAGGGAGTTTGGAGGAGGTAAAGGCACTTGAGGGTAAAGTTTTTTAGGGCATTTTAGGGCGCAATTTTAGTTTTTATTTACCCCAAGTAAACCTAGGGGGAAGGGTTGAATCTCTTTGGCTTTATAGAGGCTAGGGGGGTCGAACGAGGTTGGAAACATTTAAAATCTGGAGGAGGTCCAATATTCGAAGCAAAAAAGCTTTTAACGTATTAAAGTGTCAGACCTGTGCAAGCCGGCTCCCGGTAAAACTTTATCGGGGGGGAACAGCCAAAACAGGGGGGGGGGGCACGGGGGGCAATTTTTTTTTAAAACGGGGCAATAAAACGGGGGGGCAAGCAGGGGAGACAGAGAAAAAAGAAGAGAAAAAGAGAAAAAAGAAGTAAAAAGGGAAAAAGGGACAAAAAAAAGCGAAAATAAGGTAAAAATAGGTCTAAAATGGCTTAAAATACATTGAAATAGGCTAAAAACTGCAAAAAATTCGCGATGATGGCGTCATCATAGGTTAAAAATGACGTCATAATTTTAGGGTACTTTTTTCCTTTTTTGGCGGGGGGGGGGCAATAAAACGGGGAGGGCAAATCCTCCAATAAAACGGGGGAAGCATTTCCAGACCGTGCACAGGTCTAAATTATAATACAAAATTTTATTGACTAAGACAGGTTGTTTTTGTATAAAAAAGGCATAAAAATAATGGTTTGCGTTAAAAATTCACGTGTTTGTTTGAAATTAATAAAAATACCTAAAATGTTTCTAAGAGAAAGGGGCGGGGGTCATATTTCAATGTCCAGAGGAGGGTCAGTGTAAAAATTTAGGAAATTTGTCAGGGGGCTGTAATATAAATAATTATTAACGTTTTTAATTAGTAGATATATTTAAAAAATTCTAGTTGACATGACAAAATTATTTTTGTTATTCTTTAATAATTATTTTTTTAAAAATAGTGCAAAAAATCAAGGGCGTAGCCAGGGGGGGTTGTAGGGGTGGCAACCCCCCCCTTTTGGGTTGGCGGAGGTAAAAATTTGGGGGTCCGAAGAAAACATTTTTAAAAAATTTCCTCGCGCTTCGCTCCGCCCAGCGCTCAACATTTATGTACCTTTTTACAACATTTAAGTGATGTTTTTAATGAATTTCAAAGACAATTTTAGAAAATTTTTTCGTGCTATCGCACGATTTTTAATGTTATACCTTTTTAAACCGGAAATTTTTCAAGTTTAACTTTAAAAAAAAATGCAAATAACAACAAAAAGAATCACCTAGCGCGAAGCGCAAAAAATTTTACCCTTTTTTAATGTTTTTTTTTACGGCATTTTGAAAATTTGGAGTACAACCCCCTACAACCCCCCTTTCGAAAAATTTGTATGGAGTACAACCCATACATGGGCAAGTTGGTCCGGAGTGGGGGGGTTAAACCCCAAATTAGGGGGGGGGGGTTAAAATCCGAGAAACGCAAAATACCCATATCGTTTTTTTTCTGGAGTGCATTTTACCCATATTGTTTTTCGATTTTGAAGGAAAAATAGGTAAAAAACGCTAATTTTAATTCAAACAGCCCTTTTTATAGCATTTTTGAGCTTTTTATTGCTTAAAACATTCCTTTTGACCTCAAAACTTAACTTAGGGGGCAGTTAGAAGTCATTTTAAAGACATTTTTTTTCTTTATTTTTCCAAAAAATTTTTCCAAAATTTCCAAACTTTTTCTCCCCCCCTACTTCTGAGTGGGGGGTTAAACCCCCCTTCTCAGAATTTGGGGGGGTTAACCCTCCCCAATTCCCCCCCCCCCCCGTGCCCATGTATGGTACAACCCTCCCTTTCCGAAATCCTGGCTACGCCCCTGAGGCACGATATGATAAACGATGGCAACGCCGCCCTAGCTCACGCATATTTCTGGCGAGCTCCTTCCCGCCTCCGCGACGGTCGGTCCCCCCCGCCCGGTCGGAAGGGCCCCAGTAAATCTCTCTTTTACGGGGGGCGCCAGCCGGGGGTTTCACCCCCCTAAAACTTATGTTAGGGCTCTACCGGTATCATGGATGATTTTTCAGGGGCGTGCAGATTTGGAAGGGGGAGGGTGTCATCAGGGGCACACATGGGCCGGGGGGGGGAGTGGGGGGGTTACCCCCCCAAATTCTGAGAAAGGGGGGTTTAACACCCCCCACTCAGAAGTAGGGGGGAGAGAAAAAAGAAAAAAAACCCCCCCCCTCCCGAAAAAATTTTTTGGAAAAATTATATCGAAAAAAAAAAAAAATGTCTTTAAAAGACTCTAACGCCCCAAAAATACTCTAACTGCCCCCAATTAAGATTACTAAATTTTTGAGGTCAAAAGGAATGTTTTAAGCAATAAAAAGCTCAAAAAATGCAATAAAAAGGGCTTTGAATCGTAAAATTAGCGTTTTTTACCTATTTTTCCTTCAAAATCGAAAAACAATATGGTAAAATGACTCCAAAAAAAAAACGATATGGGTATTTTGCGTTTCTCGGACTTTACCTCCCTAATTTGGGGTTTAACCCCCCCTTCCGGACCAACTTGCCCATGTATGGGTTGTACTGTACTCCACACAAATTTTTCGAAAGGGGGAGGGGAGGTTGTAGGGGGTTGTACTCCAAATTTTCAAAATACCGTAAAAAAAACATTAAAAAAGGGTAAAATTTTTTGCGCTTCGCGCTAGGTGATTCTTTTTGTTGTTATTTGCATTGTTTTTTTAAGTTAAACTTGAAAAATTTCCGGTTTAAAAAGGTATAACATTAAAAATCGTGCGATAGCACGAAAAAATTTTCTAAAATTGTCTTTGAAATTCATTAAAAACATCACTTAAATGTTGTAAAAAGGTACATAAATGTTGAGCGCTGAGCGGAGCGAAGCGCGAGGAAATTTTTTTAAAAATGTTCTCTTCGGACCCCCAAATTTTTACCTCCGCCAACCCAAAAGGGGAGGGGTTGCCACCCCTACAACCCCCCTGGCTACGCCCTTGATTTTTTGCACTATTTTTAAAAAATTAATTATTAAAGAATAACAAAAATAATTTTGTCATGTCAACTAGAATTTTTTAAATCTATCTACTAATTAAAAACGTTAATAATTATTTATATTACAGCCCCCTGACAAATTTCCTAAATTTTTACACTGACCCTCCTCTGGACATTGAAATATGACCCCCGCCCCTTTCTCTTAGAAACATTTTAGGGATTTTTATTAATTTCAAACAAACACGTAAATTTTTAACGCAAACCATTATTTTTATGCCTTTTTTATACAAAAACAACCTGTCTTAGTCAATAAAATTTTGTATTATACTTTAGACCTGTGCACGGTCTGGAAATGCTTCCCCCGTTTTATTGGAGGATTTGCCCTCCCCGTTTTATTGCCCCCCCCCCGCCAAATAAGGAAAAAAGTACCCTAAAATTATGACGTCATTTTTAACCTATGATGACGCCATCATCGCAAATTTTTTGCAGTTTTTAGCCTATTTCAATGTATTTTAAGCCATTTTAGACATATTTTTACCTTATTTTCGCTTTTTTTGTCCCTTTTTTCCCTTTTCCCTTCTTTTTTCTCTATTTTTCCCCTTTTTTTCTTTCCCCCCTGCTTTTCCCCCCGTTTTATTGCCCCGTTTAAAAAAAATTGCCCCCCGTGCCCCCCCGTTTTGGCTGTGCCCCCCCCGATAAACTACCGGGAGCCGGCTTGCACAGGTCTGACACTTTAATACGTTAAAAGCTTTTTTGCTTCGAATATTGGACCTCCTCCAGATTTTAAATGTTTCCAACCTCGTTCGACCCCCCTAGCCTCTATAAAGCCAAAGGGATTTACCCTTCCACACTTTTTTTACTTGGGGTAAATAAAAACTAAAATTGCGCCCTAAAATGCCCTAAAAAACTTTACCCTCAAGTGCCTTTACCTCCTCCAAACTCCCTGCTCTTTTGGCCCCCGGCTCGGCCGTCCCGGTGCCTGACTGGCAAGCGTCCGTCCGTGAAATTCCGAACAAAATCCCGGACAGCGTCCAATGTCAGACGCGCGTTCAAGACGCTAATACCGCCTCCGTCCCGTTTTCCACCACTAGAAGCCGACTCTCTCCACGGCGGTGGCGGCGGCGCTTTCTGTCCTTCTACGTCCGGAATTTTCAGAAGCAGAATCCGCCGCGGGAAAATCCCCCATTCCCCACCGTGGCCGCCGTCCGGGTTATTTTCCGCCAGGGCGTCCAGTCCCAGCTGGCGCTCCATCCAGGCGAAGTGGCGCCGATCCAGGGCCACGAAGCGCAGCGTCCGATTGCCGGCGGCGCAAGCCAGTCCGCTCGCCTTGTTCCCGGACGCGCGTCTGTAATCGTCCGAATCCTCATCGGCCAAATCCGCGGCCTCGCTAGCGACAGTGGGCGGGTATCCCAGCACTCGGCCCAGTCGCAGTTTTCGACAGTCAGAGTCTCGGAATGAGGGAGTGGGAGCACGCCGCTCCGAGTGCGGTTCCGCGTCCGGTTCCCCGCTGTTTTCGGAGCTCCGGAGGCACTTTCGCTCGCAGAGGACGCGGCGCTGGGCGGTGGCGCTCGGATGGCAGCAGTAGTCGACAAGTTTAGGCGCCGCGACATAGTGGCTGAGCTCGTCGCAGGAATGCCGAGCCGTTACCACGCGATTCAGCGTATCCCCACCTAAAAAAACCATAATTTCTTTGCTTCTAAAAATATTTTCTGTAAAAATAATAAAAGAGGATTATCGTATTAAAAAAGGTTAATAATCGCAGGTGCGCAGTTATATAGTTTGGGGGTTTATAATCCCAAAATCACGAAACTGCAAACTCTGCCCCCACCCTCGAAATTTCCAATTCCTCTCCCCCCGATGTTTAAGGGTAGCCTAGATAGACCCCTTTCCTCTAAAATTTAATAATAATAATAATAATAGAAGGGTCTCAATAATAAAAACGCTAAAACTGAGGTATTTGGGGTATTCCCACAACAATTTCGGGACACCTTCCTGTCCTTCAAAGTTTGGTAGTTGGGTATGCCCCCCTAAAATATGAAGGCCTGCGCATCTGTGCCCCTATAGATGGGCAGGGAGGGTGGTTTAGTAGGGTCATATACATACATGGGCACGGGGAGGGTTGTGGGGGGTTTAATTCCAAATTCTGAGAAGGGGGGTTTAACCCTCCACTCAGAAGTGGGGGGGAGAAAAGGTTAACCCCTCAATTTTGGAAAAACAAGAAAAAAATGTGTTTAAAATGACTTCTAACTGCCTCCAAACTTAAGTTTTGAGGTCAAAATGAATGTTGTAAACAATAAAAAGCTCAATAAAGCAAAATAAGAAGGGCTTTTTTTACCTAAAATAAGCGTTTTTACCTATTTTTTCTTTGAAATCAAAAAACGACATGGGTAAAATGCACTCCTGAAAAAAACATTATGGGTATTTTGCGTTTCTCGATTGTTTACCCCCCCCCCTCCTGCATAAATTTGGGGTTTAACCCCCCCCCCCACCACACCGGAAAAACTTGCCCTGCCCATGTATGGTCATATATCCCTAAACATCTCGAAAGTGCTTACACTCCCCTTAAAATTTGGAGGCACCCCGGACGTCTCCCCCCTAAAATTTAATCTAATTAGATCATCAAGTACTAACTATGATCATACATGGGCACAGGGTGGTGGGTTTGGGAGGGTTTAACCCCCTCAAATTCTGAGAAGGGGGCATAGATGTTTTTGGTGAGGTCCGCTAGAAGAAGGGTCCACCCCCGGGTGGAGGACCCCCTGGCTTTTTAGGAGAGGGGGCCGACCCCGGGTGCGAGATTTCAAATTTAGATGGGGGACAGGGGGGTTCGATTTATTAACAAAGTTTTTTAAATCAATAATTCAAGTGTTTTAGGTCCAGTATTTAATTTTACTTACTAAAACAGCCTATTTAGGCCTAAAAAGTGTATTAAAACCTTGTTTTTAACTAAAAACAGTGTTTTGGACAGTAAATAAAAAATCATACTTCTAAATCGGTCGGGAGGAGGCAGGGGGGTTAGCCTTGCTAGGAGGGTCAGCATAGGTGTTTTTGGTCGGGTCCGCTAGGGGGGGTCCACCCCCGGGTGAAAGGCCAAAATTTTTTTAGGGGGGGGGTCCAGGGGGGTCCGGACCCCCCCTGGCTGTTTAGGGTGGGGCGCCCCGGGGTGCGAGATTTCAGATTTAGGGGGGGGGGACAGGGGGGTCCCATTTTGTAGCAAAATTTTTTTAACTCAATAATTTAAGTGTTTTTAGGTCTAATATTGAATTTTATATATTAAAACAGCCTATTTAGGCCTAAAAAGTGTATTTAAACACTGTTTTTAACTAAAAACCGTGTTTTTTACAGTAATTAAAATATATACTTCCAAATTGGTCAGGAGAGGGGGGGGGAAGGGTAGTCAGCCTCGCCAGGGGGGGGGTCAGGCCGAACCGCTCTCGAGCTTTGGTGGGAGGGGGGCCCCTGGATTTTTTCTAGGGGGAGGTCCAAAATTTTGGCTCTAGGGGGGGGGGGTGCACCCCTCTGGGAGAAAAGGTTAATCCCCCAAATTTCAGAAAAACGAAGAAAAAAGTCTTTAAAATGACTTCTAACTGCTTCAAAACTTAAGTTTTGAAGTCAAAATGAATGTTTTAAACATTGAAAAGCTCAAAAATGCAAAAAAAGCAGCCTTTTTGACCTAAAATTAGCTTTTTTGCCTATTTTTTTTTCCTTTAAAATCGAAAAACGATATAATTTGGGCTTTAACCCCGCCCACTCCCGACCAACTTGCCCATGTATGATCTTGATGTATTTATTTTATTCTCATAATTTCGTGAGTAGAGATCAGAATAGTCAGTGGCTGAAATTAAGACTGGCCGAATTTCAGTCAGCTACCCTATGATCAAACAAACAAGACAAAAAAACAAAAATAAATTAATCACCATCGGCCAATGAGTCCAGCGAGAACGAAGACGGTCGGCAGCTTTCCGTCGCCTTCGGGCCGCCTCGCGAAAGTAAATAACCCGGCCGCGGAGCATCGTGAACGGAAGGCAAGCAAATATCGCAGATGTTTCGGTGCATAGGGGCCTTGACTGTCGTCAGAACTATGTCCTGAAAACAGCTAGATAGAATGATACAAGCAAGAATAATAAATCAGGAGAATGTTCAGCTTCAGAAATAATTTTTGATTAAAATTTTTTTAATAAATTCGCACAATTGACTTGTCTGCAGACCTGGCCCCGCCCCCCCGGGGGGGTTACAACGGGGGGGGGGCAATTCCAAAATGGGGGGGCACGAGGGGCAACTTTTTTGAAACGGGGGGGGGCAATAAAACGGGGAAGCAAACAGGGGGGAAAGAAAAAAAAAGAGAAAAAAAGGAGAAAAAAAGAGAAAAAAAGATAGGGAAAAGAGAAAAAAAGGGACAAAAAAAGCGAAAATAAGGTAAAAATAGGTCTAAAATGGCTTACAATACATTGAAATAGGCTAAAAACTGCAAAAAATTCGCGATGATGGCGTTATCATAGGTCAAAAATGGCGTCATAATTTTAGGGTACTTTTTCATTTTTTGGCGGGGGGGGGGGGGGCAAATCCTCCAAAAAAACGGGGGGGCATTTCCAGACCGTGCACAGGTCTGCAAATGGCAAAAATTCTTCTTATTTTTTACAATTTTTTTAGGTTATTCAGCCTTTCTAACAAGAGATAAGATAAAAACGAATGAATCAGCTTTTTTATCACAAAAGCCATCCATCCAACCAATCAACAATACTTTCTACAATACAATTACTGGAAACTTAACTTCCAAAGTTGAGTATCACTTACCAGACAACTGAAAATTTTTTTCACGCAAATTCCATATTAGAAAAAACACTAACACCAATAATTTTAATTATTTCCTCTCCCCACCTGACAATACTCCCTGAGCTTCTTTTCCCACTTGGCAAAATTTTTTTACATGATACAAAATTTCACAAAAGTTAGAAACAAAACTACACACCATTAAATTGTAAAAATCTATTATTTATTCACTTCAGAAAACTTCTTGAGCTTGCAAATTCCATAGAAAACAATAAATCGCCTAAAAAAATTAAAAAATCTTTTATTTTCCCACCTGACAACACTCCTTGAGCTTTTTCTCTCGCTTGACGCTCTCTCTGCAGTCCTTGTAGAGGTCTCTCGTGTCCCGGCGGCGCTTCGCGGCGCTTTCTCGCGTCAGCTGTAGAGTGCGCCGCGTGTCGCTCCCGTTGCAGCCGTGGTGATACTCCAGCGCCACCTGGCGGAAAATCGCGTAATCAGTCGAGTATCCCGCGCTTTCGAACAGAGGCATCCGTTGAGCAAAAAGAATAGCTGTTGGACCTGCAAAAATACAATTAAAACATAAATCGTCGTTACTACGGGAGAATGAGTCACACTTCGTACAAAATAATATCGTCGTTACTCTGACACAATCACTCAGAAGTGTCATAAAATAGTCGTAACTGTGATTCTTTTTATTCTTTACCACACAATTGGTAATTTAAACTACGTTTAAATTACTAATTGTTTTGGAAACCCGTTTGTAAACTTTAAAAACTGGTCTCCAAAACAATAATATACTTTGCGATTACCATTCACTTTGGGGTAAATTCCTTACCTAACTTTTAGTTCCGTGCTAGTTTATGATCGTCTTCTTGCTTCTATATCCATCCTCATAGATGAACACGGTCAAAAAGCTAGGGGGCGGTGTTTACCCCGGGTAAATGACATTTCAAAATCTAGGGAGGGTCGAACCCGCCCTAGCTTTCTAGGGGGGGGGTCGACCCTGGGTGGAAGATTTTGAAACCTAGAGGGGGGTCAGGCGGGGTCTAATTTCCGAAACAAAATACTTTTAAACCATTAAATGTTTAATAATAGAAACAAAATACTTTTAAACCATTAAATGTTTACTAATAGTTTTTTTATAAGATAATACTACATTTTTATTGAATAAAAAGCGATATTTAGGTATAAAAAGGGTGTAAAAACATGAATTTGTGTTAAAAATTTACCTTTTTGGAAGAAACTTTAGTATAAAAAAAGTACTTAAAATTTTCTTGAGAGGGGAGGGGGGGGGTCAAATTTTAAAATCTAGAGGGGGGTCAGGGGTAAAAAATTCAAAAATTAAGGGGGAGGGGGGCCTGAATTTTTTTTCCTAGGGGGGGCTCCGAAATTTCGAGGCCCGGGAGGGGTGGACCCCATCCTACACCCCCTTGTTCATCTATGTCCATCCTATCTAAACAAACACTTCTACCTTGCGACAACACCGACTGAAGTTGGTCGTTTTTCTGACCCACATGGGCTCCAACTGGAATCCAACCGGTATAAGCTTCAATTTGGTCCTTTTCAATCTCGTTTAAGACCCATCTGCAAAAAAATTGATATTATAATGGAATTCTTGGAGACGAGACACGGCGCATTATTGTAACTTTCATGTTTGAAAATATTTTGTATTTTACTGACAAGAAAAGAAATAAATAAATATACGGCATACGTGAAAAAACCAGACCTGAGCACTGCCCCCCGGGTTTTATGGGGGGGGGCAAATCTAAAAGGGGGCACGGGGGGGAAGCAAATTTTTTGAAACAGAGGGGGGGGGAATAAAACAGACGGGCAAGTAGGGGAGAAAAAAAAGAAAAAAAAAGAGAAAAAAAAAGAAAGAATGATTGAAAAAGGGAAAAAAAGACAAAAAAGCGAAATTAAGGTAAAAATAGGTCTGAAATGGCTTAAAATGAATTGAAATAGGCTGTAAAAATTTGGGATGTTGGCGTCATTATAGGTCAAAAATGGCGCCATAATTTTTGGGTACTTTTTTATTTTTCCGCGGGTGGTGGCGGCAAAAACGGGAGAGGGGGGCAAAACCTCCAATAAAGCGGGGAGGCATTTCTAGACCGTGCACAGGTCTGAAAAACTATGAGCTCAGTACATCATTACACAACTACAAGTTATTTTCCGCAATACAACTAACTAACTGCTACCGATTATCATAACCACATGCGGGAAGGACCGAAAGATATTATGTTTTACCACTTAAAAATATCAAAACACGTATACTGATACACTCACCCGCATCACTCAAATTCTGAGGTTTTTAATCTTAAAACGCTAAAAATGGGGGTAGTTGAATTGAAGGTTCCTTACTCCCCAGACCTGTGCACTTACTCCCCCCCCCCTTCTACCGGGGTTTTAATAGGGGGGCAATAACACAGGGGGCAAGCAGGAGAGAAAAAGAAAAAAAAGAAAAAAAAGAGAAAAAAAAGAAAACGGAACAAAAAAAAAGCGAAATCCAAAAAAGCACAGTAAAACGGGAGGGGGAGGCACAGACACTCCGGGAGCAGGCTTTTTCAGAACATCCACAGGTCTGAATAATACTTACCTAATGACGTTGTCAGAATTAAACAGGATATTTCCTGGGTAGTGACGAATGGTTTTGTTCCGCAGAGAGTAGAATCCCACTTGTCTGTTTTTGGTCAAATTTAATTCAGTGGTTGCTAATTCCCGTTGCGTCACCGCCGCGAACCTTATCGACCGCATTGCGTCTTTAAAACACAAAATCAAATTCATATTTAATTCAATTAAAAATTTAATTCAATTAAAGCAATAATTGTAAACAAATTCATCCACTAAATTACAGTTTGCAAAATTATTTTTAAATAATATTATTTTTCTTATTTTTCTATAGTATACAAGTATCTAACGGTGTAATTATGGACATTTTTATACGAGTTAGCTACAAAAAAGTAGATGAAAATGGAGGGGGCGGTAGCATACATGGGCAAGTTGGACCGGAGGGGTGGGGGTTTAACTCTAAATTAAATGGGGTCCAGGGGGGAGGTTAAAATCCGAAAAACGCAAAATAGCCATATCGTTTTTAAGGTTTTTTTTATCCCTTTACATTTAAAACAGGTGTTTAAAACGTTAATAAAAAGGTTAATAATGTTTATTTAATGTTTGTTGAATAATAGGAGAAAAAATGAAGTATATGACATAAACAAGGTAATAAACACTCGGCGCGAAGCGCGGAAAATTTTTTTAGTCCTTTTATAACGCTTAAAAAATTTTCTCCCGGAGGCGAATTTGGAGGGGTGTCCCCGGGTACCCCAAGTTTAAGGGGGGTGTCAGCAAAATCCAAAATTTTTGGGGGAGGGGTATAACCCCCCCCCCCCCAACCATACAGGGGCAAGTTGGTCCGGAGTGGGGAGGGGTTTAAAAACCCCAAATTAGGGGGGGTTAAAATCCGATAAACGCAAAATACCCATATCGTTTTTTTTCTGTAGTGCATTTTACCCATATCGTTTTTCGATTTTGAAGGAGAAATAGGTAAAAAACGCTAAATTTAAGTCAAAAAGGTGTTTTTATTGCATTTTTGAGCTTTTTACTGTTTAAAACATTTATTTTGACCCCAAAAATTAAGTTTGGAGGCAGTTAGAAGTCATTTTAAAGACTTTTTTCTTCATTTTTCCCAAATGGGGAGGATTAACCTTTTCTCCTCCCCCACTTCTGAGTGGGGGGGGGGGTTAAATTAAAACCCCCTTCTAAAAATTTGGGGGGTTAACCCCCCCGTGTCTATGTATGGGCGGTAGAGTAGGGTCTATCTTCCTAGCCTCGAAATTTTAGGCCCCCCCCCCAAAAAAAAAATCCAGAGACCCCCCTTCCCCCAAATTTCCATTTTTTTAACTAATTTTCCAATTTTTTTTACTAAAATTTGAAATCTGACCCCTTTCTTTCGAAAAATTTTGAGCACTATTTTTATCCTAAATTTTCTTCCAAAAACGTGAATTTTTCACAAAAAATTTTATTAATAGTTTAAAGTATTTTTCTTTGGACACTGGACCCCATCTAACCGCTCTCTAGGTTTAAAAATCTCCCCTTTTTTAGCTTCGGTGACCTTTTTCATTTATGAAAAGATAATTCTTTTACTTTTCATGTATTTCCCCATCAGCGCGTTCGCGTCCGCCTTGCGTAACCAACTACAGGGAAACTAAAAAAGTTTTTAAACCAAAAAAAGCCTGTTGTCACCGGCATTTATCATTTTGATAGCTCCTCAACACGCCCATGTGAAATTAGGGATCACCCGACCGTTGATTCGAAAGATGGTTTCGCGCAGTAATCATAAATGAATAAGAAGGGTTGGAGGGTTGGGTCCATGTTTATCCCTCCCCCTTGCCTCGAAATTTTGGGGGCCGCCCCTAGAAAAAAATCCTGGGGCCTCCCCCCCCCGAATTTCCAAATTTTTTACCCCTGACCCACCTCTAGATTTTGAAATCTGACCCCCTCCCATAGGTGGTCAGCCTTCCGGATTTTGGGGGGTATCTATGCCCTAATCTAGGCCCGCCCATCTATGCCCCCTTCTCTCTCGAGAAATTTTTTAAGTACTTTTTTATACTAAATTTTCTTCCAAAAACGTGAATTTTTAACACAAATTCAGGTTTTCACACCCTTTTTATACCAGAATATCGCTTATTATTCAATAAAATATAGTATTACATTATAAAAAAACTATTAAACCTTTAAACCTTTAATGTAGCATTATCTTATAAAAATGTATATTATCTTATATAAAATGTAGTATTATCTTATCAAAAACTATTAAACCTTTAAAATGCAGTATTATCTTATAAAAAAACTATTAAACTTTTAATGGTTTAAAAGTATTTTGCTTCAGACATTGGACCCACTTGACCAACCCCTCTAGGTTTCAAAATCTTCCACCCCGCGTCGACCCCCCACCCTAGAAAGCTAGGGGCTGGGGGGGGGGGGGGGGTTCGGGCCCCGTCCCCAATTTTGAAATTTCATTTACCAGGGGTAAACACACCCCCTCGCTTGTTAATCTATGGCAGTAATTGACCGTGTTAATGTGTTAAGTGTTAATCTATGACCGTGTTAAGTGACCGTGTTAATCTATGGCAGTAATTGTTTGTGCAATCACGCTAATTATTCAGCCTTACGTAACCCGCTAAAGGAAAAATAGCCCAACATTAAACAATCGAACAAACAGGTTCCTTACCCTTTTCCAAACTCTTCAACGCCGCCCTGTGAAATTGAGGATAGCCTGGGGGTTTTTTAAACACGGCAAAATCGAAAAACCCCACCACCGAATAGTCGGCCTCTTCCAGAAAATCCCGCACTTCGCTCGCCGTTTGAAGACGATACATGGGATCTATTATCGATTCCAAAAACCTGAAAAAAAATCAATTACTCGTGCGATAAACATTATTTTAAAACGCTTTTAAAACCGAAATCCATTTTTCAAGTTTTCCCTCACAAACTTCACGACACCCATCGATAACGTTACTTTTTTTAACGCAGTTTTTAATTTTGTTTTACCTGTAGAGGTAGTCTGAAGAGAGAAGACCGGTGTAGAAAATCGGCTGTTTATGGTTGACCAGGACGGAGAAGACTGGATAAGTGTACAATTTCCACGAATGGCGACATCCTCCGCCCGGATTCCAACAGTTCACAGCCACGAAACGAACCTGAAATATAGGCTGCGATCATACATGAGCAAGTTGGTCCGGAGTGGGGGGGTTAAACCCCAAATTAGGGGGGGGGGTTAAAATCCGAGAAACGCAAAATACCCATATCGTTTTTTTTTTCTGGAGTGCATTTTACCCATATCGTTTTTCGATTTTGAAGGAAAAATATGTAAACAATATGAACTGAACGAGAATCA
>JASAMX010005259.1:0-15114 GCA_030248175.1 Microlaimidae sp. YZB2_3
CCTTAAAATATGACGCCATTTTTGACCTATGAGGCCGCCATCATCGCGAATGTTTTCCAGTTTCTAACCTATTTCCTTGTATTGTAAGCCATTTTAGACCGATTTTTACCGTATTTCTGCTTTTTTTGTCCCTTTTTCCCCTTTTTCCATTCTTTTTTTTCTCTTTTTTCCTCCTTTTTTCTCTTTTTTTCTCTTTCCCCCTGCGTGCCCCCCCTCGTTTTATTGCCCCCCCCGCTTCAAAAAAGTTGCCCCCCCGGCCCCCCCCCCGTTTTGGAATTGCCCCCCCCCCGTTTTAACCCCGGGGGGGGGGCCGTGCACAGGTCTGCCATGATAAAATTATTTTTATTTAATTCTCGCTCTATTGAAAAGTTTTATTCTTATACTTTTGCTTAAATGTAGTAAAACAACTAAACTTAGTTTTATAACTTAATTTCTGGAAAAGTGTAGGTTTAAATACGATTTTTTTAAACCACCTGGGTTTTATCTCCTGCTATTTCCCGGTTGCCCGGGACTTTTCGCCCGGGTTTTATTTCCTCCCGTAAAATGTAAAATGATATTACTGCCTTAAAACTCTTTAATTATAACTTTTATTGTTGTATTTATTAAAAAAAAAATTAGAAAATAAATCAAGATTTTGCACTTACATTTAGGGTTCTCGGTGCCTTTTTAGAGCTTAAAATTAAAATTTCCCACCCGGGGGTCATTCTGCCCCCCGGACCCCCTGACAAGGGGCTCTGCCCCTTGACCCCGCTGGGGGGCTCTGGACTCCAAGACCCCCCTTGCGGGCACGTCTAAACACTTTTCCAAAAAATCCCCTTCCCTCAATTCAAATCCTGGCTACGGCCATGAAATTGCAATTCTTGTTTTACCTTCTGCTGACCATTGATTTTTCGGTGTTTTTCACGGTTTTACAATGAACATTGTTTTCACAATTTTTTCAATGACATTTTTTTACATAAATGTAGCAGATGTTTTCAGAAGCAACCGCACAGCATAACAAATAATACAAATGTTCAATGCCCTTGGTAGGTCCCTCGTAAGAGGAAATACCTGTTTTTGGTAACAACAGTTTTTTAGTGGTTGGGGAAAAGTGGAGGGGCTTCAATCAGTGTAGTATAGAAAATTTTTAGTGGAAGTATAAACTCTCGATTGTTCTTTACCTACCAACTATGAATACAAGAAAAAAAACAAAGCCTACGCGATCATTAACAGAAAAGCACACTTTTAAGCTTTTATAATTTGAAAAATCTTGTTTTTTTAAATATTTTTGTTGTTGTTTATTTTTTTTTTGCATAGCCTGAAACTTATCTTCCCTAAGCTGTTTATGCAAGTGACAGGCGCTAAGACGAGTCAGGATGGAGCGAAAGCAATTGCACCCCCAAAATTGAAGACTCTTTGTTCAACATCAATAACAATGTTGGCAACCTTTACCGCTAGAGTGTTCACTGCACTTGTTGTTGTTGTTGTTGTTGCATTACTTGAATGAAACTCTTATCTTCCCTATGCAGATTATGCAAAGGGCAGGCGCTGAGACAAGCCAGGAGGGGCGAAAAAATTTTACCCCCTGGTTAAGACTCTTCGTCCAACATGAATAACGATGTTGGCAACCTTTACCGCTTGCATGCAGTGTTCACTCATTCCGAGGTCTTCGTCTAAAGCATTTTTAAGTTGCTGTTATTGATCGTACTATTTAACGGCGTACATGGGCAGCATAGGTGTTCCTGCAAGGCCAGTGGTACAAACTCCACACTCAATAATAGAGCTGTATTTGTCCACTGGTTTGCTAAATAGAAAACTGCCATGTGTGGCCAACGTACAACAACCATAGGTGTTTTTGGGGGGCGGACAGAGGGGTCCAACCCCCCTAGAGCCAAAATTTTGGACCCCCCTAGAAAAAATTCAGGGCCCCTTTCCCCCTTAAAGCTCGAGAGCGGTCCGGCCTGACCCCCCCTAGCGAGGCTGACCCCCCTCCCCCTCCCCTCCCGACCAATTTGGAACTATATTTTTTTATTTACTGTCAAAAACACGGTTTTTTAGTTAAAAACATTGTTTAAATACACTTTTTAGGCCTAAATAGGCTGTTTTAATACATAAAATTCAATATTAGACCTAAAAACACTTAAATTATTGGGTTAAAAAAATTTTGCTAAAAATTGGACCCCCCTGCCCTGACCCCTCCTAAATTTAAAATCCCACACCCGGGGTCGACCCCCCCTAAAAAGCCAGGGGGGTCCGGACCCCCCTGCACCCCCCTAAAAAATTTTGGCCTTCCACCCGGGGGTGGACCCCCCTAGCGGACCCGACCAAAAACACCTATGACAACAACAGTGTTTTGTTTACCCATTCCGAGGTCTTCCATAAAGAATTGAGAGGCCTGATATTGATTCTACTAAGTTATACATGAACACCATAAGTGTTCGTTCCTGTTGGTTAATTTTATGAAAACTCTCGTTTTTTTCTTTCCATTTTTTTACCCTAACTGAGTTTTTTTGGATCTTATGTTCCAAACTTTTGCTTTTAGTACTTATAGATTTGTCTTCAAATCTTTTCTTTTATTGGCATATTTTTTGTTCTTTTATCAAATGAAAACCTTCTCTTAACTGAGCCCACTAAGAAAATTAATAGCGTTGTGTTTTTATATAATTTAAATTTTATAGAGAGAAACCAGTTAAAAACCACTTGAAGAATGTTTACAGCACACTGGCAATCACTTTACTTGCAGCTGCTGCAGGCGCATATATTCACGTATTCACTGATATTTTAAAAGTAAAATTACAACTCAGTTTAAAATCCTGTTTTATTTACAACAAAAAAATCTGTGTGTGTTCTGCCCATACTCCCATAGATTAGTTTGATAAATTTAGGAATCTGAGTACCGGATTAAAGCACGAATAAAACCCTTATTATTTCCTAGCCAATTGTATCAAATTATTCGAAACTCTTCAACTAGAAAGCTGTGAAATTACCAAGCCCAAAAATTTTAAGATATATACAACATACCGGATTTGGAAATCTGCGGACGATTTGCGGATTCTGCGAACATTTTTCGGATTCACCGAATTATTATTCGGAGCGTACAAAAACGCAATTTTTTGTTTTTGTATGTTAAATTCAGACAGTTTGATTTGAGAATAGTCTTTTTTGAATATTTACAACCATTCTTAATAAAAAAAATACCAGACGTTTTTGGAGTTTTCCTAGTTTCAGTATGGGAATTAAAGAAAGGGTTTAATCGCAAGTACGCATCGTAAAAAAAAAACGGTTGATACGTTATTAGAAAGAGTAAAACCACAAAAAATATTTTGGGAAAATTTTTCTCCGAACCCAGTTTTTTTTATTTTGAGCACGTTATCAATTTTGCTTGCACACAAAAAACTAACATTTTACCTAAAAATTCGACTCAAAACTATGTTAAATATTTAAGAGCACCCATTAAATGCGGGAAAATATTTTTTCTTGTAGTTTTGCTCTTTCTAATTACGCATTAATTGTTTTTCTACGATGCGTACTTCGATTAGAATTTTTTTTAAATTTACCGGATAACTGCAAAAAACTAAAACTGGGACAACTACAAAAAATGTCTTGTATTTATTTATCAGAAATATTCAAAAACGACTATTCTTAAATAAAAACCGTCTAAATTTAACATATAAAACCAAGAAATAGCGTTTTTGTGAGTTTTGATTATTAATTCGGCGAATCCGCAAAATATCCGCAGAATCCGTAACTTGTCCGTAGAATTCCAAATCGCCATAATATATACTACGATCGCTGTTACAAAAAAAGTTATGTTATCCTTAAAATTAAACTTAAAATTAACTATATAGGTGAAGTATAAACCGTTACTTAGATTTTTTTTAATCGACGTTAAGCCTTACTGGGTCTGAGTTGAGAGATTTTCTTATGATTCCCCTGTTATGTTTATTGTGTGTTTATTATATTTTAATAGGGAAATAAAACACAGAATACAAGATTTATAACAAAGTTTGTGGTTTAATTTAAACAATATTTTCCTTTCTTTTTTTATTTTTTTATTTTTCAGATTTAGTTGATTTGGCTGACAAATAATTTTGTTTAGGGTGGACTTTTGGCAAGTTTAGCATCAATGGGAGTGTTGTTGCTGCTGTACTCTACTCCTGATAACGGATCAAATCAAAATTTGCGTATGGGTTATCTCATGGGGTTTGGAGCTCTTTCAGGTATCGTAACATTTTATTCGATTGTATACCAGACCAGCGAGCTACCAAGCTATTATTTTCTTCAAACAATTTTTTTTGACATTTAACGCTGGCCTACTATTTAAAAATTAAGTCTACCCAGAGAGAGGCGTCGCTAGGATTTCGGAAGGGGACCATGGTCCATGATGGGGGTTTACTTCATACACATTTTTCAAAAGCGGGGGGCTGTAGGGGTTTACTCTTCCAATTTTCAAAATACCGTTAAAAGACAATGTGGTTTGTGGCTGGCTGCCGCCAAAGATCTTGGCCGTTAACGTATACCGATTTATCTCTTTCTGACAGCAGCACCTAAGTACCATTAAAAAAGGAGGGCCATTAGCTATAAATAAAACCAAACCTGTGCCCAAAGTGTTGTTGAGAGTTAGTAGGGGTTTGTAAAGGTTAAAATAAATACTTGCATTTTCTGTAGATATAGAACGTTAGTAAGCATACTATACATGTACTGATGCTACATGTATATGAAAGATACAAGCCAAAATAGCAACAAAAAAAGACAGAGACCGTACCTGTGTGTGCATTGCAGTAAGACACGCACATATACCTTACCTACACATATGCACCGCCAGAGCCAAACACAGATGCATACATCCTATGTGCAGAACCACACACATAAGCAGACACACATAGAAGAAGAAACACACCACACATGCACCCGATATAACACCCCCACACATGCACACAGCCAACACATAAACACATAAACGCACACACACACAAACACACACACGGGCGCGCACTCACACATAAAATCAACCCCACATACAAATTAACACTAGTTACTAAGAAGACTGCGGCAGCGGCCGCCTATTACAAGAAGTAATAGGAAGAAAGCGGCAGCAGTATGTAGTGAAATAGATGCTTAATAAAATTTTGTTTTGAATTTTAGATATTAAATGGTTATTTTAAGAATAAGAGTGCTTAATAAAGTAAAATTGAATTTTGATAAGAAAGAAAAAATAAAAAAAGTATTAGAAAGTACTCTAGGTGCTGCTGTACATAGCCACTTAACGACTGAGTCAATTACTTTTGTAGCAGCTAAGACATAAACACACCAAAAAAAGTTATGTTTAGCTTTTTACGGAAATTTTCTGTGATTTTACAAATGTAAGTATCCATTTGTCAACCCTCTCCTCCTTACGCCTGGAATTTAAACAGGCGCTTTTGGTTTGGGACAGGCACCAACCCTACAGTGCAGTCGGTGGCAGAGTTCAAAAAGACAATAAAATGGGATAAAAATTTTTTGTTTCGCGCAAGTCATTATTTTCGTTTTTTTTTGCAGTGTTTTATTATTATTTAAAGTTATTATTAAAAGTGTGTAAAAACATGAATTTGTGTTAAAAATTCACGTTTTTGGAAGAAAATTTAGTATAAAAAAGTACTTAAAATCTTCTCGAGAGGGAAGGGGGGATCAATTTCAAAATCTAGAGGGGGTCATGGGTAAACAATTCAAAAATTGGGGGGGGGGAGGGGGGCCCTGAATTTTTTTAGGAGGGAATGGGGCTGGATTTTTTAGGGGGGGGGGGCAAAATTTCGAGGCTGGGGGGGGTGGACTCCATCTTACCATAGATGAACAAGGGGGGGTAGGGTGGGGTCCACCCCCCTAGCCTCGAAATTTTGGGCCCCCCTAGAAAAAAATCCAGGGGGCCCCCCCTCCCCCCAAATTTTCGAATTTTTTACTCCTGACCCCCCTCTGGATTTTGAAATCTGACCCCCCCCCCTCCCCTCTCGAGAAAATTTTAAGTACTTTTTTTATACTAAATTTCCTTCCAAAAACGTGAATTTTTAACACAAATTCATGTTTTTATACCTTTTTTATACCTAAATATCGCTTTTTATTCAATAAAATGTAGTATTATCTTATAAAAAAACTATTATTAAACATTTAATGGTTTAAAAGTATTTTTTTTTGAAAATCGGACCCCACGTGACCCCCCTCTAGGTTTCAAAATCTTCCACCCCGGGTCGACCCCCCCTAGAAAACTAGGGGAGGTTCGACCCCCCTAGGTCCCCCCCTAGATTTTGAAATTTCATTTACCCGGGGTAAACACCCCCTTAGCTTTTTGACCGTGTTCATCTATGCATCCTACCCCCCTTGTTCATCTATGGGGGGTATACCAAATTTTTTTTCGGGCATACCTCAAATAACCTATTTTTAGCGTTTTTAGTAGTGGGACTCCCAAATTTTAGGAGGGGGGAGTCAGCTGTAATCGTCATTTTTGGGGGGTATAACCATACATGGACAAGTTGGTCCGGAGTTGGGGGGGGGTAGTTGAACTCCAAATTAGGGGAGTTAAAATCCGAGAAACGCAAAATACCCTTTTTTTCGGAGTGCATTTTACCCATATCGTTTTTCGATTTTAAAGAAAAAATAGGTTAAAAATGCTAATTTTAGATCTAAAAGCCTTTTTTTGCATTTTTGAGCTTTTTATTGTTTAAAACATTCTTTTTGACCTCAAAACTTAAGTTTGGAGGCAGTTAGAAGTCATTTTAAAGACATTTTTTTCTTCATTTTTCCAAAATTGGGGGGGGGGTTAACCTTTTCTCCCCCTACTTCTGAGTGGGAGGGGGTTTAACCCCCCTTCTCAAAATTTGGGGGTTTCACCCCCAACCCCCCATACCCATGTGTGGGTATAACCCCCGAACCCCCCCCTGCCCACCTATGCCTTCCAGTTCCACTCACCTATGATAACTTCCAGGAATTCAACTGCTTATGCCTTTGGGAAGCCAATTGAAAGGTTTTTTGCACAACGAAAAAGGTTCAACTTCTATACACAAGATTAAGTCAGCGTAGGCTATTATAATGAGCCACTTTATTTAAATAGCACCTTCCACAATAATGCCATATTCGGCATTTTAATGCACGCGAATTAAAATCGAGGGTAAGCCATTATAATAAAGTATTTCATGTACTCACAAGTGTAATACTGGATAGTTATTTCGGAACTGGGCTATTTAGCCATTTAAAAAAAGCTCTTAATTTCGTTTGGAATTTACCACTTGTCAAAATTGAAAATTTTTTTTTAAATAAAAATTTGTGCGATCTGTAAATAATTTGCTTTGCATATGTTAAATGTTTATATCAAATTGAAATGCAATTTTTAATGGCTTACTCTCCATTTTAATTCGCTTAACATAAAACGGGATATGCCATTAAATGGAGGGTGGCAATTAAAATGGACTGGCTCATTGTAATAGCCTACGCTGAATTACTTTTTTATATAGGACTTGCACATTTTTCGTTATATTATTTTGGTTTTAGAAGCAAGATTCTACATATTTTAGCATTTTTGAGATTTAAGTGGTATCCTCACCCCAGGAATTAGACGATGGCCTATAAATTCTCACAACGTCACAACTCTTTTACTAAATAAATAATAATAAATAAAGCCACCGCTCACCACACCATACATCTAGCTAAAGCTGGTCCAGCCAAAACAGTTTTGTTTGTCTTCTTCATTATAAAATATTTTGTGCTATTACGCGTCAAAGCCTTGAAATTTTACTGTTTTTGACTGTGTGTGACTGTAAAAAATGCTGCCAGTATATCTGAATTAAATGTGAATTTTAAATTCTTATAGGGTTGGCTTCAGGACCGATTTTGGACATGGCAATTTCAATCAACCCTGGCATAGTTGTGACGGCTTTCTTGGGCACTTGTATCGTGTTTGGATGCTTCACTCTGGCTGCGCTCTACGCTCCGGACCGAAAGTTCCTCTATCTCGCTGGTAATTTACTTATTTTTCAAAAATTAGCTTTAATTTTTACAAAAGTTATTAAAAAACTTTTTGAGCTTTAAGGGCTCTAGATTTTTACTGCAAGGCAGAGAATCAAAAATTTCGGTCTAAGGAACGAAGAGAGCACGAAAATTTGCACCCTTCCCCCTGGAGCGCCCTTATGCCAAAAAAAATCTGTCTACCCTCTACGCTTCTGTAATCAACAAAATAAACGTTTGTTTTTAACAATTTTGATTTTGAGCCTTTCAACTTTATTTTGTGCAATATTTTTAATTATAACGGAATAATGTTTATCAACTTCTTAACTAAAGCTTTTAACTTGATAATAACAACATAATACATAATTTTAAAAATGCAATTTATTTAGGTACGTTAATGTCGCTTCTCTCCATGCTCTTTTACTTGTCCCTGGCCAATATATTTATCAGAAGCAACTTCGTGTTTCAGGTAAAATTGCGTTCTTTTAAGTTTTGCTAGTAAAAAACGTTTTCATTTGAAAAGTATAAAAAAATCTGCCATTAAAAATGTGTGTTCTAAAAAGCATACGTTTTAAGCAGATAATTTTGCAGGCTGAAGAGTGATCTAATCGTTTTATTTTGAAAAATAATAAATAATAAATGAGCACAATGCCAGCAACTAGGAAAGATAGTTGAATAGTAAAGGTTAAATAGGAAAGGTAGTTACCCGGGTTAAATACATACATAGGTGAGCACATTCGGGGAAGCTAGGGGGGTGGTTACCCGGGGTAAATCGAATTTTGAATTCTAGGAGGGGGGTCCCAGGGGGGTCCGGACCCCCCCCCTAGCTTTTTAGGGGGGGTCGACCCGGGTGCGAAATTTTGAAATCTAGAGGGGGGTCAGGTGGGGTCCGGTGTCCAAAGCAAAACAGTTTTAAACCATAATAACTTTAATAATTGTTCTTTTTATAGGATAATACTACATTTTATTGAATAAAAAGCCATATTCATGTATAAAAAGGGTGTAAAAGCATGAATATGTGATGAAAATTCACGTTTTTGGAAGAAAATTTAGTATAAAAAAGATACCTAAAATTTTCCCGAGGGAAGGGGGTCAGATTTCAAAATCTAGAGGGGGGTCAGGCAAGGGTAAAAAATTCGGAAATTTGGGGGGAGGGGGGTCTAGATTTTCGTCTAGGGGGGGGGGGCCAAAATTTCGAGGCCAGGGGGGTGGACCCCACCCTGCCCCCCCCCCCCTTCTCACCTATGAATACATACATGAGTATGGACCGGCAAGCTAGAAGGGGGTTCATACCTCCCTAGCTTTTTAGGGGGATCGACCCGGGGTAGACCAGTTTGAAATCCAGAGGGGGGTCAGAAGGGGTCCGGTTTTCAAATAAAGTTATATTAAATCATTAATTTAAATTTTTTAGCACTAATATAGAATTTTATATATATTAAAATAGGCTATTTATGTTAAAAAAAGTAGAAAAGTACTGTTTTTTACTACAAAACCCTGTTTCTGACACTAAATTTTGACCTAAATTCATACCCAAAATTTGACTCGGAAGTGGGGGTGGGAGGGGGTCGATTTAGAATTCCAGAGGGGGATAGGGTGTCAAAATTAAAAAAATTTTGGTGGAGAGGGGGGGGGGGCTAGATTATTTTCTAGGGAGGGGGCGGTCCAAAATTTCGAGTCTAGGGGGGGTGAACCCCAACCTACCCCCTATGCTTATGTATGGTTAAATAGCACTTCGAATTTTTGGAGGGGAGACTGACGCCCCTTGCTTTAAAGAGGCATTCATAACTAATACATGGACCAACATTATCTGAAGATTTTGTCTATTGCCAAGAACCAATTCTTCCATCTGGATTGGTCAGGACCGTCAGACACGCTTCATACCGACAAAAAAAAATCCGCAATAACATTTTCCCTAGTTATCTCAAAAGTAAAACTTTGAATACTATCCAAAAATAACCATTTTTAATGTATACTCCAAAAAGTCTCATTTTTCAGCGGTTTTAGCATTAGGACCTCCTCCTTTCAAATTTAAGGAGGAGAAGGAATATCTAGAGTACCCCAAGTTTTAGTAAAAGGGTTGTCAATAGTTTCGAGATTGTGAAGAAAATAACCCCATCACCCCCTGCCCACCTACCTGCGTCTTCGTTTCCCCTCTTGATCCACCCCCTCTCCTACCCACATAATGTCTGCCTCCTCAAATCCGGGAGACTTCCCACATATAATGACGATCTTAATCGTGCGATGTACATCGCAAAGGGAAGGAGAAGGGCTCTGGTGCTAAATCCCCATAGTTTTAAAAGGAACATTTGCCTAGAGTACCACCCTTTCCTCTTAACGATATCGATCGTATTTACGTAAAGGAAGGAAGCTCTTTCCTTCCCCATTCAATTTTGTGCGCATGTGTAGATTTTATCTTACTGCCTAGTGCCTACCTATAGCAAAATAATCATAATTAAATTTAAAAAACCAATTTGATACATTCTAAGTACAAAATCGCTTGTTTAGGACCATTTAATTAGTCAACTTCCCATTTTACACCACTTAAAGTGTTGTAAGTTAAACTAAAATTGTAATTTCAGTTTAATCTGTACGCTGGTCTGGCAGTGATGTGCGCCTTCATCCTCTACGACACCCAGTTGATCATTGAGAAGCGCCGTCGAGGGGACACGGACTTCATCTGGTAAGTCTGATATTGACAAAGTCTGACATATATTAACAAAGCCTGATATTAAAAATTCTGATATTAACAAATTCTGATATTAACAAACACTAAAATTAACAATGTTTCACATTAACCTGAATAACAAAGTCTAAAGAACAAAGTCTGGCATTAAAAAAGTCTAAAATTAACGAAGTTTGATATTAATCAGTCGTTGACCTGTGCACATTCACATAGGTATAACCTGTAAGCTATAAGAAAAGGTGGGCAGGGGGGGTTGGGGGGTGTTATACCCCCCTTCCCAAAAAAAATCCGGACTATAGCCGACACCCCCTAAAATTTAGGGGTACCCAGACACCCTCCTAAAATTTGGAGGGTCCCAGTACTAAAAACGCTAAAAATGGGGTATTTGGCGTATACCCTAAAAAAAATTTCGGGACCCCCTCCCCCCAAATTCGGGGGGTCGGGTATACCCCTTAAAGTCCGAGAGGCTGCCCACCTATGGCTGCAAGTGAGAATTTTGTAACACTGAGCTTCCAGCCATAGCTTTGCTCTTTTAGTTCTAGCTTTGCTGTACTTGTACTTCATGTACAATATTAAATAAACAAAATCATTTTTATGCGATTAACATTTTTAAATATTTCAATGAAGACTATGAAATAGGTAAAGGCTACTAGCAGTGAATATTGTAGAGTCACTAGCGTGAAGGTTTCCAGGGTACTTACCGCTACCGGCGTTGAGATTTTTGTCTAGGTGCATTACATTTTTGTTTTGGCTCATTATACTTACTTGTCCTGCAGCACTCATTTTGTATAATTTTTCTTGTTCGTGGATCATTATTACCAAAAAGTACATAGTGAATTGAAAACCCCATGCTATTAATAATCAGGGGTTTTGTTTAAGAGTATGCCTTGATTTTTTTTGGTTATCTATAGCGCCTCAAAATGGCTGTGTTTCTGTTAAATCGTACATCCACCCCCTTTGCTCACGGGCACGTACTAGAGTTAACCCACCAGCTAGGAACTTTTTTCATTTACTTTTTGATATATACGTAATTTTGAACAATTAACTTCTATACTTATGATTGAACTATAAAAATATTAAAATCTGAAAAGCCAGTTAAAAAAAAATTCGCCCCTGATCTTGATCCATATTTTACCTTATTAACTATAAATAACAAGAACTTTAATGTAAATCATAAAAGTTGTTAATGATTTCCGTTTAGGCACTCGGTAGATTTGTTCGTGGACTTTTTGGACATTTTCCGTCGTCTCGTTATTATCCTGTCGCAGAAAGAGGTTTTTAATTTTATTATTATTTATTATCATCACTATCTGAAACAAAACACTTTTTCCTCTCAGGTTATAACAAACAGAGATAAAAATGTGCATGTGAGTGAGAGATCTAATTTGCCGGGGCTTGAAACGTTACAAGGCAGTTTAACCCAATTGCACCGCAAGGACCGTAAAAGAAATGTGGCTAGATTTTAAATTTATTTTAAACGTTTACACAAAATAATTCTCCTTCGATACTCAATTACATGGGGATCATTAAAAAGCGCAGCAAAATACGCAAAGTTTTTAGCAGTTTTTAATTTGGACATTTTATCGATTTGTTGCTTTTGATATTCCCATACAACCAACTATTGCATTTTTTATTGGTTTAATATGCATTAAACATAGCATTGTTCATTCGCGCTCGTATAGCCGTCGTTACAATCATTATTTTATTTAGTTTCATGAAAAAAAATGCGTAAACTACCAGCAAAACTTTTAAAAAATTCCAGACATTTTGTAAGGTTGTCATTTTGTAGATAAGTACCAGTTTAAAACATATTTTTAAAATTAAAGTAAAAAATGGCAAAATTAGACTTGAAAAATGCTTTTTAAGAAATAAAAAAAGGTTGTGGTTTGCGATTTACCCCTGCTATATTAAAAAAGCTAGTATGATCTTGCGCAATTCAAAATTCACGAGCATCACAGCAATTTTTGATTATCGCAAAATCGACAGTTACTCATGCTAATTGTTGTTGTTTTTTACGCCTATAAAATTCTAAATTAAATAATTTGAAAGTGGCGACCTTGAGATTATTATAATAATTGCTTTAAGAATTTTTTTTCAATTGCTAATTAACAGGCTCCTAAAGTATTGCAGGCTGAAATTAAGAGTGTTACTGCTCTTCGCTAGGAAGAAATAAAAAATAAATGCTCTAGCCAGGAAATTAAAATTAAAAAAAGCCAGCGGTTATTGTATAACCCATCGTTATTTAGTTGCGTCACATGTTTCTGTGCAAATGGTATGTTCTCGAAAAAGAAGTAGTTACTTGAACATCCGCTAATTTCACCCTGACGGAATTCATCTTTGTCCACATACGCCTGGTCCTGGGTGGGAAATTGTATTGTCTCCTTCTTTTTTTTTAAATACATTCTTGCAAGGGTAATTATAAGCTAGTTTATTAATTATTATTTATACTGTTTTCTTATGGTCCGGGTATGTTTTTCTAAAATAATAAATAAATAATCAAATAATTTTAATTAATATTGTTTTGATTTTAGAAAAAGAAACGCAACGATTAATTCAAAAAAGAAAAAAAATGTTTATTTTTAATATCGATTAAGCTGTGAATACGTTTTCTGCTTATTTTATTCATTAAATTTAGAATATTTTAAATCCATCGCTTTTATGTGTCGTGTCCGTGTGTAAATGTGTTAAATGCAATGCTTGTGATAGGAATGTCTCATTACTAATTGTTTTATTCGTCGTTACTATAGCAAAATGAGCCACAATTCGTATAAAGTTTATATGATTATGACTTATTGTAACTTTGAAACAGGATCCTATTAACTACAGAATGAGTCACATTTACGTGTAATTTATAATGACTATGGCTCATTTTGCCGTAGAAACGACGAATATAGTTCACGTACAACGTAAACGTGCCATACATTATAATAAGAATTCATACAAAAAATCTGCATTATGAAAAATTAAGTGGTTTATTTAACCCGTGTAAAAGTAATCATATCATAATTTTCATCATTATTTGCTTAGATGTTATGCACTTAAAAATTAAATTAAGTTTTCACACAAAGTTTTCTTATAACAGACTAATAATTCTTTTAAGTCCGCTACTATACCATGATAAACATACTACACAAGGATGTACATGAAAAAACTATTGTGTTTCATTAAAACTGTTTTATTGTTTGGATGGCCGTATCTAGGGAGAAGCATTAGGAAAAAAGTTCTACCTGTCGTTTTTAAACAAGCACTAGATAGAATGCATTTATTTCTAAATTTAATAAGCACTGTATAGAGTCATTTTTGCCTTGAAATTTTCTCTCTTGTCGCAAGATACGGCCATAATTTGTTGTGTTTAAATTTTGCAAGTGATATTATTCATATAGTTCTTATTTAAAAGAAAAATTTCATAAAAATGTTGTTTTGTATCAATCTACCACAGTTAATTCTTCTGCCCAAAAATAGAACTATAATTAAAATAATGGGTTTAAAATTTATACGTAATATGGAAACAAAATTTATAAAACGTTTTTATAACGAATACTTTAACGTTTTAACGATTTTATAACTATTATAGTTTCGAAATTTATCTTTTGTAAATAATATTGTGTTGGTTTTTATACATATTCAAAAAGTAATTTTTGCAAAATTATATTCAGGCTAGATTTTAGTCTTTATTTTTCGAAGGTTAAAGGCAAAACATCAATTTTGGGTAATCTAAATGTTTTTGTCTTTGTTTTTTTTTTGATAAAAAACTTTTACACTTTTTAGATACTAGTTTTGAATACTCTAAATAGAAACGGGCTTTAAAAGTTTTTTTAAAAGTAATTTAGTTCAATTTTTTTATGAAAATGGTTTACAATTACAGTGTAAATTTTATAGTTCATTGTACATGGGCGCAGGCAAAACATTTAGCCACCTTCCAATTTTCAGAAAGGTTGTCAATTTAAAGTGTCTTATCACTGACGAACTAGCTTGCCCATGTATTACATTACCTATTTCATTACCTGTTAAAATTTCATTTCGGATTTTATGATGATTTGCTTTTTGTGTGCACGAATTGCTGGCAAAAAATATAGATTTAATGGTTTTTAATAATAGAATGTTAATGGCTTAGTTTTTTTTTGTAGTTTTACCAAATTAATTTATTTGGTGGTGAGAGTACTGGAGCGCAAAATCAAGCGCCTATTTATCAATACGTTGTTTATATGTTAAGTATGACGCAGTGCTTAAAATTTTATCTACGATATTTTTTTCGCAATTATTAATTCGGTTTACGTTTCTACCTTCTCTAGATTAGCGTTTAACACAGCACCTGTTTTTAAAAAAAAATTAATAAACGTTTTTGATTACAAAAAATCTAGACAAATATATACAGCTGTATAAATTTTTCTGCACTGTGTTGTTATCTGTTATGTAATGCAAGATTAAATTCTGCACAAAAATTGTGATTATAAGCAATACGTAAAATGAACGAAGTAATA
>JASAMX010005260.1:0-35553 GCA_030248175.1 Microlaimidae sp. YZB2_3
CCGAAAGAGAGGGGGGCAATTCTGAAACGTGGGGGCAACTTTTTTAAACCGGTGGGGCAGGCAGGGGATAGAAAAAAAACAGAAAGAAGGAAAAAAGGAAAAAAGGGACAAAAAAGCGAAAATAAAGTAAAAATAGGTCAAAAATGGCTTACAATGCATCGAAAAAGGCTAAAAACTGCAAAAATTTCGAGATGATGGTGTCATATTAGGTTAAAAAAGGCGGTCATAACTTTGGGTACTTTTTCATTAGGGAGGAGGCATGAGATTTTTCGAAAATTTGGAAGAGGAACCGGAACCGGAATTGCAAATTTTGCTGAAACATCCGAAACCCGGAACAGGAACTACCCGTCACTACTAATTTTTATTCATTTTCCAGCCGCATCGGTCAGCGCCAGTTCCAGCGACTTTCATCCGGCCTATTCCACCGGTCCAGAAGAGGAACCTCAGGGCTCCGGAGCTCCGAAACTTTGTCGGTCGTCGTCAGAAGAGGAGGAGGAAGACTTTTCCACTGTTGGGATAGACGAATTTCGGATTAAAACTGACGGAGTGTGTTTGTTTTCGAGACGGCTCCCAATACGATTCGGGATTTTGCGGATTTTCGGGATTTAAAGAATTCTTCAAGTACGACAAGGAGTAATGGGACGCGAGAAGTCGCTAGTCGTCGGTCCTCACTCATCCGGAGCGCCTTCAGCAGCAGCAACAGCTGCGGCCCGCCTGAGACGCCGCCAAACGCGGAAATGTACACTCGGAGTGGGTGGAGGCGGACCGGACGGAGTCGGACGCGGAGGCCGCATTCTTGCAGCTGGGAGTGGGCGGCCCACAGAATCAGACGAAGGGAAACGAGGTTTCTGAATTCGAGGAGGAGCAAGAAAGCAGGAATGAACGCGCGACGAAAGACTAGAGGCGATCTCAAAAGAAGTTGGTTTATTTTTGTTTTCTGTTTGTTGTTATGACGTAAGCCGAAATAAGATGCATTCATCGCTTTTTCTCGTTTTTTTTTATTGTTTTAATTTTTTAAAATTCACATTGGCGATTGTCAATCAAAAGTCAATAGTTTTTTTTAACTCTTGCGAGTCTGTATAAATTCAGATTTTAGACTGTTGCTAGAAAGTGGATAAATAATAGAGAGAATTAACTAGGCTAGAACTAGGGGCAGCTGGGGGTGGGGGGAGAAGGTGGACGTAACATCTGAAAACACAATTTTTTATGTTGTTTTTTGAAAGAACATTTTCACCTCTATCGATTATGACAACAAAAAAACACAACTGTAAAAAACGCTAGTTTTAGGGCAAGAAGTAATTCTTATGGGATTTCTAACTTTTATTGCTGTAAACAATCATTACCTCAAAACTTATTAGTGAAGGTTAATTTTTCTAAAATAGGGGTTCACTTTTTCTTGGTTAAGGGTAAAACACAAGTAACTTTGAGACTTTTAAGGAGTTAATAATGCTTCCGATCCAACTGATCATGTATGGTCGAAAATCTTAAAAAAAGCAAAAAAAACGTCTCTGATGCGGAACCGCTTTTATGGCGCCAAACGATTGAAATCGATTGATAGCAGCAGATGATCCGATATGGAGATGTTTCACTTCGAAATTTAGTCCGTTTGTGTTCATCTTCCTTAATGTTCCACAAAACAACGAGGAGCAAAGGTTTGTTTTTCGGAACTGCGGAGCAACTTCTCCGGAGCTCGTGCCTATTTTGGTTAATTTATAAACAATTAAAAAGAAATGCTATACTTAAATATTTTTGGTCGAAAACTCAAAATATTTAACTAAATTTATTTAAAATTCTATGGTAGAACCAATAAACATAGTCCTAAAAATGCACTAGAACTTAAATCTAGTTTAACTATTATGTTTTTATTTATTTGCGTTTTTAAAGAGTATTTTTATTGGTTTCAAGCTTAAATAAGTAGAAATCGCTCATGTAACTAACTAATGAAGTTCCGGAGTATTATATCGGAGCGTAGGAATATCAGTACTGCTTATAAATTTTAAATATAAGTCACTGCGAACGCTGCAAAAATAAGACTGTTAAAGTTTTTTAAAAATCAAAAATGTTTTCAGGAGCTACCCTTTCGTGGCGCCAGCGACTGAAATCGAGTGGGGAGCAACAGCAGTTCCGATTTGGAAATGTTTCACACATTTAAATCCTGCGACCCGACTCTTCCCACTCCACCACCCTATATTCTTCGGCCTTCGAGCACACGCTCACCTTCTGGCCAACGGCGACGACGGGAGCGCACGTGGAGAAACACAATTCACCCAGCCTGTCGGCTTTTGGAAGCTCCTGGGAATACAACGGTGAGAACTTGTGCGGCAAATTAGCCAATGCGAAAATCGCGCATAAACAACCTGGAAACCTTATAAATATGGAAAAAGTAGTAATTTGTCAGCTTTTAGTTTTTATTCTTAATAATTTTAGAGACTAAACAAATTTTTTTAATTAAAATAAAAAATCTATAAATGTACAAAATTTATTTTTATAATTCAAATGGAAAATTTAGCATAATAATAATAAATTTCTTATATAATTTTTATACAAAATAATTTACTTGAAATACACGAAAAAAGTTAGTGTAATTCAGATAAACATTTACATTACATAGACTAGTTTTTTTTCAAAATAATTAGGCTCTCGTGTGCGCCATTTGTTTTTTGTTTGTAAAATAAGATATGTTTTTTATTGTAGTTTATAATCTTTGTAGATAAAATTAAAAGGGGAAGGAATTGTCAAAAAGTGTTATTTTTAAAAAGTCATATTTGCCCGTTTTTCAAATCAACCTTTTTAAACAAAGTTTTTAATAAAAAGGTAAACTAAATTTCATCAAAATTCATTAAATTTTAAACTACAAAATATCATCCATATACATTATTTTTTAAATTGTTCTGCGAAAAAATGATTGTTACGGTTTCTTCACTAAAACACCAAACAATATACATAGTTATTTTGACACGAAATGTTTAAGCTATAACAGCTATTATTAAAATTTGAACCATTTGAGCTTGTTTATTATAACTACAAATGACAACACAATCCACCGTCACTACATTATTGTCACGTGTCATTGTGGTGTAAACTGTCATTACTTTTTACTATGGTGTGAACTAAGCGTTGTTGCTAAAAACTTGTTTTAAACCCTTATTTTACGCGAAATGAAAAGGTAAGGAAATGAGTGAAATACGTGTTCACGTGTTCATTAAAGATCATTTCTTTGTTTACAAAGATCATTTTCAAATGATCATCTTAGCTGATTCTTACTTCAAATCTTCATTTTTGAATTTATTGGCTGATGAGTGATGCTGGACAATTCTCTATCAAGTGTCATCAACGGGGGCATTTTTCAGTCCAACGAACAACTGTTTTAGCCACGTTGGGTTTACCTTCAGTTTATTTACAGGTTTAAAGAAGCTTCAGCAACAATGCTGATCAATATGATAGAAAAGTAATGACAGTTTACACCACAATGACACGTGACAATAATGTAGTGATGGCTATTGTGTCATTTGTTGATCCTATGTGAACCAAGTTAAATGGTCAAACTCTAATGACTGCTGCGTGTGTTATCGCTTTAAACGCTGGAGATCAAAGAAGCGATGCTATGCTGTTTGATGATATGGAAGAAACCACTGAGCAAATTACTTTTTAAATTTAAAGATGCGTGTATGGATGCACATTTTGTTCGTTTAATATTTAGATGGATCTGGTGCTGCTGATCCTTTTAATTTAAACCTTGGTTCTAAATATCAGAATTTGGTAAATGCAGATATGGATCTTTTGATGTTCACTTTAACATATCCTTTTTCTTTTAATTCCTCCTGTTGCAAACGAGTAAACAACAATCAAAACATTTATTCTCTATTCGCAAACAAGAGCGATGACACTAGTTGGTATTTCCGAAAAATATTGAATTTTAGTTGATGTAATGAAATGTTCATGAATCATGAATTTCAGTGATTTGTAGACTATTTTGATCATAAAATGTATTGAATTTTAGTCATTTCGATGTACCCATTTGATCACTTAAATATTCAACTTGATTCATTTTATGTAAATTTTTATTTTTTAATTACTAAAAATATTTTGAGCAATTTGAAATCATTTAGAATAAACGATAGCCTTGTAAAAATCACTGACTTTCTTCCGATATTTTTATAACCTTCTAGTTGATGTGATTTTTCGTATTGGTCGGATGACTGACATAGTTTCTTTACCGCTTGATTTTCAGGAGCTTCAAAGCCAGCTGTCATTTCTCCAGCGTTGCTTCTGTTGTTCGTCGGCCAGTCGCAAGTGCTGCCGAGGTATAATAGATGCGGTGAGTGGACAGTTGGTGGCGGATATCGACGCGCGAACATTTTTGAGTTGAACTCGTCGCGCCTCGCTCCACTCATTTCAGTCGCTGCGCCACGAGAAGTGAGCTCCGAAACATTTTTCCGATTTTCAGACTTCAAACAACTGATTTTGTGAGTGATCGCAGTGACTTTTGGAAAAAAATTGTATAGCAATACCCCGCAAATATTTTGATGCTCAATATATATATCTGAAATCTTCATCAGTTAATTACATGAGCGATTTCTACTTATTTAAGCTTGAAACCAATAAAAATACTCTTAAAAACGCAAATAAATAAAAACATAATCGTTAAACTAGATTTAAGTTTTAGTGCATTTTTAGGTATACTATGTTTATCAATTTTAAATTATAAATTTTTTAATAAATTTAGTTAATTTTAGGTTTCGACCGAAAATATTTCATAGCATTACTTTTTAATTTGCTATAAATCAACAAATACAGGAAACGGAGACCTCCGGCAACTCCGAAACAAACCTTCGTTCTCTCGTCTGTTTTGTGGAACATCAAAATGAACACAAAAACGACCTAGTTTCGAAGCGAAACATCTCCATATCGGATCATTTGCTGCCATCAATCGATTTCAATCGTTGGCGCCCATAAAAGCGGTTCCGCACTGAACATTTTTGGCTCTCAAAGTATTTTGGATTATATTATCAGTTGGGTATTGGAATATTAATCTCAAAGTTCTCAAAGTTGCCTCGGCGTTTTAATCTAATGCAAATAAAAAATCGAATCCTTATTATAGCAAAATTAACCTTCACTAATAAGTTTTTAGGTAATGTATTTAACAGGATAAAAGTCAGAAATCCCATAAATCTACTTCTTGCCCCTAAAACGAGCGTTTTTCATTGATTTTTTTGTTGTCATAATTGAGAAGGCGGAAAAAAATGTTCTTTCAAAAAACAACATTGAAACTGTGTTTTTCAGATGCTCCACCTTCTCCCCCACCCTCATCCTCCTAATCTCAGCCCAGCTCAATTTCTTTTTCTAGCATCATCCACTTTCCACAACAGTCCTGAAAATCTGAATTTATACAGACTCGCAAGAGTTAAAAAACTATTGACTTTGATTGACAATCGCCAATATCGATTTAAAAAATTAAAACAATAAAAAAAACGAGAAAAAGCCAATAAAATAACCTATTTAAATTCCAAGCCAGAACAACAAACAAAAAACAAAAATAAACCAACTTCTTTCGAGATTGCCTTTAGTCTTTTGTCTGCGCGGTTCCACTCCGCGGCTCTTGTTTTCTCGAATTCAGAAACGTCCCTTCGTCTGATTCTGTCGGCGGCCACTGCCAGCTCCGCAGTGCAGTTCCGCGTCCGACTCCCGTCCGGTCCGCCCGCGCTCCGAGCGGTCCCGCGTTTGGCGGCGTATAAGCGGGCCGCAGCTGCTACTACCGAAGGCGCTCCGGATGAGTGGAGGGACGCCGAATATGAACGATTTTTTCCGTCCGTCTCCTCTGAGTCCGAAAAATTCTCAAAATCCCGAAAATCCGCAAAATCCGAATCGTATTCGGAGCCGCTAAACAAACGCACTCCGTCCCTAGTTTCATGCGAAATTCGTTTATCCCAACAGTGAAAAGTCCTTCCTCCTCCTCCTCCCAACTCGTACGGACTGATAGTTCGGGCTCCGGAGCCGCAGTTTTCTTCTGGACCGGTGTAATCGGCCGCATGAAGTCGCTGCAACTGGGGGCGCTCACCACGCGCCGGAAAATTATAAAATCAGAGTGACGGTAAGTCCTGTTCCGGTTTTGGGCAGCGGTTTCGACAAAATTGAATTCCGGGTCCCGGTTTTTCCAAATTTTTGGAAAAATCATCCCCCTCCTGGAATGAAAAAAGTACCCAAAAATTACGGACCCATTTTTTTAACCTAATAGTGAGCCACTATTCTCTCGAAATTTTCTGGAGTTTTCAGCCTTTTTCAATGCATTGTAAGCCATTTTTGACCTATTTTTTACTTTATTTTCGCTTCTCCGCCTCCTTTTTTTCCTTTTTCCTTCTTTTCTGTTTTTTTTCTATCCCCCGCCCACCCGGTTTAAAAAAAGTTGCCCCCTCTTTCGGGGATTTATCGGGGGGGGGGGCAATTCTGAAACGTGGGGGCAACTTTTTTAAACCGGGCTGGGGCGAGGCAGGGGGATAGAAAAAAAACAGAAAAGAAAAGGAAAAAGGAAAAAAAAGGACAAAAAAGCGAAAAAGAAGAAAAAATAGGTCAAAAAAGGCTGGCTCACAACGCATCGAAAAAAGGCTAAAAACCTGCAAAAATTTCGAGATGATGGTGTCTTATTAGGTTAAAAATACCGTGCCATAATTTTTGGGTACTTTTTCATCGAAGGAGGGAGGATGAGATTTTCCAAAAATTTGGAAGAGGAACCGGAACCGGAATTGCAAATTTTGCTCGAAACATCCGGAACCCGGAACAGGAACTACCCTGTCACGATTGAATTTTTATTGATTTTCCAGCCGCATCGGTCAGCGCCAGTTCCAGCGACTTTCATCCGGCCGATTCCACCGGTCCAGAAGAGGAAACTCAGGGCTCCGGAGCTCCGAAGCTTTGTCGGTCGTCGTCAGAAGAGGAGGAGGAAGACTTTTCCACTGTTGGGACAAACTGATTTTCGCATGAAACTGACGGAGTGCGTTTGTTTTCGAGACGGCTCCCAATACGATTCGGATTTTGCGGATTTTCGGGATTTTAAGAATTTTTCAGACTCAGAGGAGACGGACGAAGAAGTCGTTAGTCGTCGGTCCTCACTCGTCCGGGAGCGCCTTCAGCAGTAGTAGCAGCTGCGGCCCGCCTAGTACGCCGCCAAACGCGGAACTACACTCGGAGCGGGCGGAGGCGGACCGGCTCAGTCGGACGCTAGCACTCGGAGCTGGCAGCGGCCGCCGACAGAATCAGATGAAGGGGAAACGAGGTTCTCGAATTTGAGAGGAGCAAGAAAGCACGAATGAACGCGCGACGAAAGACTAGAGGCGATCTCAAAGAAGTTGGTTTATTTTTGTTTTTTGTTTGTTGTTACGACTAGAACTTAAATAAGATTATTTATTGGCTTTTTCTCGTTTTTTTTATTGTTTTAATTTTTTAAATCGATATTGGCGATTGTCAATCAAAGTCAATAGATTTTTTAACTCTTGCGAGTCTGTATAAATTCAGTTTTTAGACTGTTGCTAGAAAGTGGATAGATATAGAGAGAATTAACTAGGCTAGAATTAGAGGGGATGGGGGTGGGGAGAAGGTGGACGTAACATCTGAAAAACACAGTTTTCGATGTTGTTTTTGAAAGAACATTTTCACCTCTATTGATTACGACAAAAAAAAAATACAATGAAAAAACGCTAGTTTTAGGGCAAGAAGTAATTCTTATGGGATTTCTAACTTTTATTGCTGTAAACAATCATTACCTCAAAACTTATTAGTGAGAAGTTAATTTTTATAAAATAGGGGTTCATTTTTTCTTGGTTAAAGGTAAAACAAACAACTTTGAGACTTTTGAAGGAGTTAATATTCTTTCGATCGAACTGATCATGTATGGTCGAAAATCTTAAAAAAGCAAAAAATGTTTTCATGCGGAACCTGCTTTCATGGTGCTAACTATTTAAAAAAATCGTATTGATAGCAGCAGATGATCCGATATGGAGATGTTTCACTTCGAAATTTAGTCCGTTTGTGTTCATTTTTGATGTTCCACAAAACAACGAGGAGCAAAGGTTTGTTTTTCGGAACTGCGGAGCAACTTCTCCGGAGCTCGTGCCTATTTTTGTTAATTTATGCACAATTAAAAAGCAATGCTATGGAATATTTTTGTCGAAACCTAAAATATTTAACTAAATTTATTGAAATTGCATGGTAGAACCAATAAACATAGTCCTAAAAATGCACTAGAACTTAAATCTAGTTTAACGATTATGTTTTTATTTATTTGCGTTTTTAAAGAGTATTTTTATATTGGTTTCAAGCTTAAAAGAAGTAAATCGCTCATGTAACTAACTAATGAAGTTCCGGAGTATTATATTGGAGCGTAGGAATATCAGTACTGCTTATAAATTTTTGACAGAAGTCACTGCGAACGCTGCAAAAATAAGACTGTTAAAGTTTTTTAAAAATCAAAAAAATGTTTTCAAGGAGCTACCGCTTCGTGGCGCCAGCGACTGAAATCGAGTGGGTGCAACAGCAGTTCCGATTTGGAAATGTTTACACATTCAAATCCGCCACCGACTCTTCCCACTCCACCACCCGCTATTCTTCTGCCTTCGAGCACACGCCCACCTCCGACTGGCGACGACGACGGGAGCGACGTGGAGAAAATAACCCACCCAGCCTGTCGCTTTTGGAAACTCCTGGAATACAACGGTGAGAACTTGTGTGGTAATTAACCAATGCGAAAATCGCGCATAAACAACCTGAAGGTTATAAAATATGGAAAAAAGTAGTAATTTTGCCCAGCTTTTAGTTTTTATTCTTAATAATTTTAGAATACTAAAAATATCTCCGGTTAAAAATAAAATTTATAAACCAATAAAATTCAATATTTTCTCTATAATTCAAATGAAAATTTACATGAAATAGACTAAAATTCAATATAGTTTTTATAATACAAAAATAATTTACTTGAAATACACTAAAAGTTAGTGTAATTCAGATAAACATTTACATTACATAGACTAAAAGAAAAATAAGAAAGAAAAAAAAAAAAAAAAAAAAAAAGAAAAAAAAAAAAAAAAAAAAAACCCCCATACTAAAGGTAAACCCAACGTGGCTAAAACAGTTGTTCGTTGGACTGAAAAATGCCCCCCATTAAGTAACCACTTAAATCACGAGAATCTGACGTCACTCATATCAGCCAATCAGAATTCAGAAAATGAAAGATTTGAAGTAAGAAATCAGCTTAAGATGGTAGTTTATAAATAATTCTTTTGTGAGACAAAAAAAAGAAAATAGTTGTTTAATGAACACGTGAACACACTGTTGCAGCTACGTTTGGTTTGCCTTTAGTTTATCGCGTAAAATAAGGGTTTAAAACAAGTTTTTAGCAACAACGCTTAGTTCACACCATAGTAAAAAGTAATGACAGTTTACACCACAATGACACGTGACAATAATGTAGTGACGGTGGATTGTGTTGTCATTTGTCACTCTGATGTGAACCAAGCTCAAATGGTTAAACTCTTAATGATGGCCTGTGTGTTATCGCTTTAAACGTTAATATCAAAATAGCTATGCTATGCTGTTTGATACTTAATATGGAAGAAACCACTGAGCAATCGTCTTTTTCGCAAATTTAAAAAATGCGGTGTATGGATGATATTTTGTCGTTTCAGATTTAGATGAATTTTGGTGAAACCGTTACCTTTTTATTAAAAACTTTGTTTAAAAGATTACAATTGAAAAACGGGCAAATATGACTTTTTAGGAAATTCAGCACTTTAACAATTCCTTTTCCCCTTTAATTTTTCTGTCAAAAACTATAAAAATACAAGGATCAAAACATTATCTTTATTTACAAACAGAAAAGCGGATGACACACGAGCCTGGTATTTTGAAAAAAAAACACTGAATTTTAGTCTATGTAATGTAAATGTTTATCTGAATTACACTAACTTTTAGTGTATTTCAAGTAAATTATTTTTTGTATTATAAAAACTATATTGAATTTTAGTCTATTTCATGTAAATTTTCATTTGAATTATGAGAAAATATTGAATTTTATTCATTTTATGTAAATTTTTATTTTTAATTACGAAAAAAATATATTTTTAGTATTCTAAAATTATTAAGAATAAAAACTAAAAGCTGGGCAAAATTACTACTTTTTTCCATATTTTATAACCTTCAGGTTGTTTATGCGCGATTTTCGCATTGGTTAATTACCACACAAGTTCTCACCGTTGTATTCCAGGAGCTCCAAAAGCGACAGGCTGGGTGGGTTATTTTCTCCACGTCGCTCCCGTCGTCGTCGCCAGTCGGAGGTGGGCGTGTGCTCGAAGGCAGAAGAATAGCGGGTGGTGGAGTGGGAAGAGTCGGTGGCGGATTTGAATGTGTGAAACATTTCCAAATCGGAACTGCTGTTGCTCCCACTCGATTTCAGTCGCTGGCGCCACGAAGCGGTAGCTCCTGAAAACATTTTTTTGATTTTTAAAAAACTTTAACAGTCTTATTTTTGCAGCGTTCGCAGTGACTTCTGTAAAAATTTATAAGCAGTACTGATATTCCTACGCTCCAATATAATACTCCGGAACTTCATTAGTTAGTTACATGAGCGATTTCTACTTATTTAAGCTTGAAACCAATAAAAATACTCTTAAAAACGCAAATAAATAAAAACATAATCGTTAAACTAGATTTAAGTTCTAGTGCATTTTTAGGACTATGTTTATTGGTTCTACCATAAATTTCAATAAATTTAGTTAAATATTTTAGGTTTCGACCAAAAATATTCCATAGCATTACTTTTTAATTGTGCATAAATTAACAAAAATAGGCACGAGCTCCGGAGAAGTTGCTCCGCAGTTCCGAAAAACAAACCTTTGCTCCTCGTTGTTTTGTGGAACATCAAAAATGAACACAAACGGACTAAATTTCGAAGTGAAACATCTCCATATCGGATCATCTGCTGCTATCAATCGATTTCAATCGTTGGCGCCATAAAAGCGGTTCCGCATGAAAACATTTTTTGCTTTTTTAAGATTTTCGACCATACATGATCAGTTGGATCGGAAGCATATTAACTCCTTAAAAGTCTCAAAGTTGCTTGTGTTTTACCCTTAACCAAGAAAAAATCGAACCCCTATTTTATAAAAATTAACCTTCACTAATAAGTTTTGAGGTAATGATTGTTTACAGCAATAAAAGTTAGAAATCCCATAAGAATTACTTCTTGCCCTAAAACTAGCGTTTTTCATTGTATTTTTTTGTTGTCATAATCGATAGAGGTGAAAATGTTCTTTCAAAAAACAACATCGAAAACTGTGTTTTTCAGATGTTACGTCCACCTTCTCCCCCACCCCCATCCCCTCTAATTCTAGCCTAGTTAATTCTCTCTATATCTATCCACTTTCTAGCAACAGTCTAAAATCTGAATTTATACAGACTCGCAAGAGTTAAAAAAACTATTGACTTTGATTGACAATCGCCAATATCGATTTAAAAAATTAAAACAATAAAAAAAACGAGAAAAAGCCAATAAATAATCTTATTTAAGTTCTAGTCATAACAACAAACAAAAAACAAAAATAAACCAACTTCTTTTGAGATCGCCTCTAGTCTTTCGTCGCGCGTTCATTCGTGCTTTCTTGCTCCTCCTCGAATTCAGAAACCTCGTTTCCCCTTCGTCTGATTCTGTCGGGGCGGCCACTGCCAGCTCCGAGTGCAGTTCCGCGTCCGACTCCGTCCGGTCCGCCTCCGCCCGCTCCGAGTGTAGTTCCGCGTTTGGCGGCGTACTAGGCGGGCCGCAGCTGCTACTACTGCTGAAGGCGCTCCGGATGAGTGAGGACCGACGACTAACGACTTCTTCGTCCGTCTCCTCTGAGTCTGAAAAATTCTTAAAATCCCGAAAATCCGCAAAATCCGAATCGTATTGGGAGCCGTCTCGAAAACAAACGCACTCCGTCAGTTTCATGCGAAATTCGTCTATCCCAACAGTGGAAAAGTCTTCCTCCTCCTCTTCTGACGACGACCGACAAAGTTTCGGAGCTCCGGAGCCCTGAGTTTCCTCTTCTGGACCGGTGGAATCGGCCGGATGAAAGTCGCTGGAACTGGCGCTGACCGATGCGGCTGGAAAATCAATAAAAATTAGTAGTGACGGGTAGTTCCTGTTCCGGGTTTCGGATGTTTCGAGCAAAATTTGCAATTCCGGTTCCGGTTCCTCTTCCAAATTTTTGGAAAATCTCATCCTCCCTCCCTAATGAAAAAGTACCCAAAAATTATGGCACCATTTTTTTAACCTAATATGACACCATCATCTCGAAATTTTTGCAGTTTTTAGCCTTTTTCAATGCATTGTAAGCCATTTTTGACCTATTTTTACTTTATTTTCGCTTTTTTGTCCCTTTTTTTCCTTTTTCCTTCTTTTCTGTTTTTTTTCTATCCCCCTGCCTGCCCCACCCGGTTTAAAAAAGTTGCCCCCACGTTTCAGAATTGCCCCCCCCCCAATAAAACCCCGAAAGAGAGGGGGGTGCAGTGCACAGGTTTGATTCCGGTTCCGGTGTTCTGGGGGTTCTGCAGTTCCGCTCATCACTAATAAAAATAGTTTATATAAAAACTTTACGTGTACTGGGTGTACTGATATGTTTTAATTAACAAAAGGATAAGGAAGTAAAAAAATTATCAATCAATATTTACAAAAATTATACTATGTTACTGTTAGTACTTACTATTGATAAAATTCAGGTTTTTTCCTGCACTGACCCAAAATTTTAACACCAAAAAATTGCACGTCACATTTTTAAAAATGTTCATAATAATGTACGTTAAAAAAATGTTTAAATTTTAATGTTTTGACGCTACGCGATTAAGCCCGTTGAGTACCTCCTAGCGTCCCGCACAATATGAAAGCAATATGACATTAGACAATAATAATATTGATTGTTAAATAAATAAAATATACAAAATACATAATAAAAATAAAATACTAATATTTTTATTTACCGTGACCTGCTGAACACGAAGAAAGCTTGCTTTTCGAAAAAAGATTCGTCCTTTTCCCATTTTGCGCCTGAAGTGGGATAGAAATTGATATTTTTAAAGACTCAATTGCCGCTTTGTTCTAAAACAAAAAAATAAATAACACATAATAAATATAAAAAACGCAGTTAATTTTAATTAAATTATAACCGCTGAACAAGGGGCAAATAAACGCTAAGATTTTATCGACTTGTAAAAACGATTTTGTACAATTAAATAATTAAATGAAACAGAAGAATGAAACCAATTCAAGTGCACTCTCCAATTTTTATTTATGGAATTCAAGGTGTTTTTACTATCAGATTGTTGGTTGCGGCGGATGGGCGGGGCGCTCATTATCCTGATAGTTCACACAATTTAGGATAGAACAAAATTAGAGTACGGAAATAAGGCAGGCATTCATTATTTATTTATTTATTTTATTATTAGTCGTGAAAATGTATAAGACTACATAAACACACTAATAAAACAGCTGCACAGGTAATATAAATATTACTGCTTACAATTACAGCTTATTAGAAAAACAAATACCACAGCAATTTGAAATGAATAAAAACATACAAAATTTATGCATTTGAAACAAAATATAAGGTACAAGACACATTATAATATAAAAACACAGAGTACTAATACAAAGTACAAATATTAATAAAAAAAACAAAGATTAATTTTTATGAAGATTACTTTTTAAAATTCAAAACCAATGTTTTCAAAATGTTTATTTAATTTTATGCGAAAAATCTAAATAGTTTTTGAGAACTACATCATTTGAAAGTTTGTTCCAATAAGGAATTTACTCTATTTTGAAAAAAATATTTTGCTGTGTTTAGACAAAACCATTGGGACTTTAATTTAATAAAGCCATTATTTCTTGTTTTTGTGAAATTGTCAACTTTAGAAAATATATTTTTATCAATATCAACAAATTTGTTTAATATTTTATAACACATTAATAAGTCAGCTTTTAAGCGTCGCGTTTTTAAACTTTCGAGATACATGGGGAAAAGAGCATCTAGCATAAAGTTTACGAGTAAACGTTCGTTGCATTTTCCCAAGTTACAAATGTCAGATTAATGAACTTATTTTGAACTAATCAGTTCATTTTGAAATTTATATTTTTTGGCTGAGAAATACTGCATGGCTTGTAAAAATGGTTAATACCCACTTTTTGTAAAACATTAAAAAAACTACATAGTTATAAATTCAAGCCAATTATTATATTAGTAGCACTTATTTTATGCATGGATATATTTCAATTCTAAAAATAAAAATGCCCCGGCACTGCGCCGTTTAAACTAATTCAGCCTTGAAATTCTACGTTATTTTATTGCCGCTTTGTTAGACAACTATCATTAATGTTTTTTAATAAGTTTGCCAAAAACCTTAGTTTACAAAAAAATTTTTAGATTAGGTTTTAATATGTTTTCCATCATTTATTTCTATTTAATAAATAGTACAAATATATAAGGCCGACTTCCGGAGCTTCTAAAACCAAAGCGTCACTCCGGAGCTACACAGCTAGAAATTACACAAGACAGAAATTATAAAGTTTTAATTGTTATGTACTAAACATATTTTTTCAACGCTCCCCCACCTATTTTTACTGAAACTATAACAAAAAAATAAAAGACCCTATTTTATATACAAAAAATGTGCAGTATGGAATGAAATTTAGTAATTAATAAGCCAGAGCGAAAAATTTTTCACCACCACAATTTTTTTTGAAAAATAATACCAACAATCACCACTCATTAATCACATCAAAAAAAACACTAAACTTTTATGAACTGGCAAGTTTTTAGTATCTGGTTTTTATTTAGCTATTTAACAACTAATCGTAAAAACAAAGCCTACCATAAGCTGAAAATATATACAGAAGTGTGCTAAGTAAAATAAATTCAACTATTAATTTAATTTTTAGTCACTTTTTATTTTATAATTACTAAAAATAAAACTTTTTGTTGATAATGCTGCTTTGCGGTAAATGTACGGATGCTTAACACTTCTTTATTTCGGTACTTTTTTTGCGGTTGCATTTTTTTGCGTTTTTTCACAAAACTCCACAGTAAAGGAAAAAACGCACCCTAGAAAAAAACACCCAACTCTGCGAAAAAAGTCCCAATAAGAAAAATAAATTAATAAGGCAAATTAGAATAAAGTAAATAGACGATTTAAATTGTTTTGCAGGAAAAATCAGATACATACGTATATTTTATACAATTTTTTTTCATAAAACCGCGTGGAAACATAATTTATCCTTCTAATGTTTTTAAAAATGATATAGTTATTTTGCCATTGCCAGCCTAAGCCATTTTTGTGGCCGAAATAATTATCTGGGTATCCCTGTGACAACCCCAATTTTTTTTAAACAACCACGAGTAACAAATTTTTATTTTTTTAACCTTTTCGGCAAATATGAAGCGAATTCCACAATTTTTTTACTTGTTCCCAATTTTTAAGAGCTTTATAACATTTTTAAACGAACATACGGGGGTTTAAACTAATTTATTGAAAATATATAGACACCTTGCACTGGAACTCGGTTTATACATGAAGTATGCAATATACATAAGCGTCACCATAATGGATAATTACCGTATTTCCTACTTATCTTTCGTAGTATGCAGATCAACTTGATCGAAAGCGCGTGAAATTTTAGTTGATCCGTCGGATCAACCGATCGGTTGATCTGCATACTACGAAAGATAAGTAGGAGATACGGTAATTATTCATTATGGTGACGCTTATGTATATTGCATACTTTATGTATAAACCGAGTTCCAGTGCAAGGAGCCTATTAATCAAAAATAAAAGAAAAATTCTCTGGAAACGTGTAAAAATGATATTCTTTCGTACAAACAAAATTTATTCTCGTATTTTGTTTATATTTATAAAGTATACTATACTATACTAAATATATTTTGACATACCTGTGACCGCCGCCGTTATTGTTATAAAACCTTACTACAATCAAATTTTCTATCTTTACCAGTAAATAATTTATAGTAAATAAAACGATAATTCGAGATCATTTTAAGTTTTTTAAAAATGTTTTAAACGTTTTCAAAATGATTCAAGCGAGAGTTTAAAAAGTTTATAACTTAAAAAATATAAACCTTTAAATAAGAGATGAATTTTCGAAAACGTGTACAAAACCAACTTTATTCCCTTTATTTATTCACTTTATTTTAACTTAAGTTTTATAATCGTTAAAATAGACAAAATAAAAAAACTATTTTCGGTATATTTGTGACCAAAATAAAGATTTCGAGATTTTTTTACTGTGCTACTGCGTTTTTTATATATACAGAAAAAAATTTATAAGAGGGAGATTTTGGCACTAAAAATAAATTAATTAACAATAAAATTAAAAGAAAAAATATATGCATAATTTCAAGTTAATTGTGATAAAAACAAAGCTATAAATAAAAAGTATGGAATGGCATGAAAAAATACAAAATAAATGTATAATTAATTATATAGCTAAAAAATAGACAGAGAAAGGAGAAAGTAATATATATTTATTTTTCAATTTATAAAAAAAAACACATCAAAAATATGTTTCGCTCCTTAGTCTAGACATATTTTTTGAAAACTCTCTTAAAAATGTAATAGCAGGAGCTCCTTAGTATAGGGAACCATTACATTACTCAAGGAGTATATAATTAAAGTATAATTAATAAGAGATTACATTAAAATTAAAACAAAATTTATAAAAATAAACACTATTACTCACGAATTCAACTTATTCCGGAGGTAAGTACAGTAATTTCAAACAATTTTGAAATCACTTTAAAAGAATTTTTAAAGATGTTTTAATCGAATACAAATTTGGACCGTATTGGTAGTTTAAACCATTATATACGAGAGAAAATTTTTTATAAACCTAAAACCAACTTATTACTGTAATGTCTTTTGAAGAAATAGAAAAAATATTATTTTCTGCGTGACCGTTGCCGTTTAAAATTTTTCTCGATTCTAAAATAACTGTAATTCCCCGAAAATATTGACCAAGAAGATTAATGGCAAACTATTAAAATGTATTTTGTTATTTTAACCGTTAAACCAATGTCTTACAGTTTCAATTTTTTAATTGTGTTTGCAAGGCATTTACGAGTTTATTTTGCTATATTTTAAAAAATGTAATGTTACACATACATTTTAATTCACTTTTTTCTTTTACCTTTTACTGTCTTGTCTGTTACATAAATATTGTAAATTTTTTAGTTGCATAGGCTATTTATTCTAAAAAAATAATTTTTTTTTCATGCTGTTTATAGTGTTCGTACTTTTTTTGAATTATCACCCCTTCATCAAAAAATTTTCCCACGCACGTGCTTTTTTTCGCAGATTACCTGTTTACGTAACAAAAAACTATTTATAATTGTGGGGCCCTTTTTTCATAGGCAGGTGCGTTTTTTCATAGTTTCTCAGTGTTTTTACACTAGTGGGGCCCTTTTTTCGAAGGTGCATTTTTTTCTAGGGTTCTTTCTTTCCCAGACCTGTGCACGGTCTGGAAATGCCCCCACCCCACATTTTATTGGAGGATTTGCCCCTCCCGCCGAAAAATGAAAAAGTACCCTAAAATTATGACGCCATTTTTGACCTATGATGACGCCATCATCGCAAATTTTTTGCAGTTTTTAGCCTATTTCAATGCATTTTAAGCCATTTTAGACCTTTTTTGTCCCTTTTTTCCTGCTTTTTCTTTCTTTTTTTCACCTTTATTTTCTCTTTTTTCTTTCTCCCCTGCTTCCTCCCGTTTTATTGCCCTCCCCGTTTCAAAAAAGTTGCCCCCCCCGTGCCCCCCATTTTGGAATTGCCCCCCCCCCGGTTTTAACCCCGGGGGGGAAAAGCACAGGTCTGCTTTCCTTTTGACTTTTCCCGCCATGGGGCCCTTTTTCATAGGCGGGTGCGTTTTTTTCATAGTTTTTTAGCGTTTTTACACAAATCGGGCTTTTTTTTCGCGGGTGCATTTTTTCTAGGGTGTATTTTTGCACCAAATCTTGTGAACTCCCCGCAATATTGTCAATTCGAGTGCATCATCTTAGTCGCAAAATTTTGCTCGTGACAAAAAAAAGCATCTTTAACAACACATTGTAAATAATGAATTCAGTTTTATTTTTAACAAACCAAAGATTTAGTCTTTGCAGAACAAACTATTAAATATAAATTTATCATGAAAATTTAGTGTGGGATTTTTTAGGTTTCGGTTAGGTTCAGAAACAACAGGTTTAAATCATTACGGAACTAACCATTAACTAAATTTTTTCTTTAATTTTATTTAAGGTTCTGCTTAGGTTTAGGAAAAATTTAGATTTTTGACTCATTGTTTATTGCCAAAACAACATTTGTTTGTTTAAATATTTTATTGAAAACATTTTTTTATATTCTGTTGGGTTTTTTAATTTTCGGAGAGGAGTTTAAACCACCTTGGTGGAGAGTTTTAACGTCTTTTTTGAAGCAACGCGTACTGCGGCGGTCTAATGCTTGGCGCTCAAATGTTCGGCCTTCAAGTGCGCGGCGTTCTAATGCTGCAGGTCAAATGCTCGGCAATCAAGTGCTGGCGTTCAAATTTCCCAGAATCCTAAAACATCGAAACTGCTAACACCCCCTTCTAGAATTTCGCTGTTCCGGTACTAGAAACGCCAAAAATTGGATTTTACTGGATAGATACTGCTTATTAGTGATGGGCGGAACTGCGGAACCCCCGGAACCTGAACCGAAATTGAGATTTTCCAAAAATACGGAACAGGAAGCGGAATTCCAATTTTTGCCCAAGAACCCGGAACTGCCCGTCACTATGCTTATGAATATTAAATTAAGCATATTTACCCCCGGGTTTTTATCCACCAAATCAAAGGCATTCACGATTTGCTCGCTGGCGGTAAAGGGGAGGCCGGGGGGTTGGCGCGGTTCCCCGACGTCGATCGGCTTAGGCGGTACGATCGCGGACGCGGAGTTCGGCGTTTTCTGGATGGGACCCGGAAGCTCCATTGGCTCGTGAAAATCCGCTTCTTCCACGTCAAACTCCCCTGAAAAAACTACACACCAAAAATAGTTAGTGGCAAATTATTGTGCACAATTAGAGGTAAATGTGGTTTGGAATGCTACGGAGATGCACTGTAAATGAATCAAGAAAATGATCACGTCAAACTAATTAAAAATTTAAAACTAACGAATGGAAGTAGGTAGAGATAGAATTTAATTAAGGGATATACTCCTGCTCCAATATTATTATTTCTTAAAATCGGCGGATGCAGATTTTAAAAGAGGAAAATCTATTTGTGTTTTTATTAAATTCAAGATGTTTATGTATAAAAATAGAGTGGAAATACTGATTTCTGCTAAAACTTCACGTTTTTGTTGCAAATTTCGCGATTGGGGGGAGGGGTCAAATTTCGTATTATAAAAAGGAAACAGGGTAAAAAACCAAATATTTGGAGAAAGAAAATGGGGGCTGTAGTTTTTGCCACGTTGCCCTCAAAATTTTGAGTTTAAGGGAGTGGACCCACCTTGCACCCTTTCCCTATCAATGATCTTCATTTTTTTAGACAAACTTTAGCGTTACCCCCTTTAGCGTTATCATCGTCGAGGTCTGAGTCGTCCCAATTTCCACCGCCGTGTTTGTGGCGGAGGAGTTGGCGGCGGTCGAATTTACGCATTCGCAGGGTTTTCTTTCGTGAATGGAACTCGTCGCTTTTCTTATAGTCTCTCGCTCGCTCTTTCCAGTGCTGAAAATAAAATCTTAGACTGATTTTAAAAGCTATGCAAAAAACATGTGTATGTATGTAGGCACTCTAACTAGTTAATTAGTGATGATACTCTATAATGGTAATAATTTTTAATATGGTCTAAGAAAGGAAGAGCGATCCCGTGGGCAGACAAATTTAAATTAAGAAAAGGATGAAAAGGAAGGGGTTCGATGCGTACATGGGCACCGGGGGGGGGGGTGGATTAAGGGAAAGGGTGGTTTTTCTTACAAATTCTAAGAAGAGTTTTACTCTCCCCTCATTCAGAATTGAACCTCCCCCCTCAATTTTAAAAAAAGAAGATTAAAATGCCTTCAACATGACTTCCAATTGCTTTTTAAACTTAAATTTTGATGCTAAAATTAGTGTGAAGTAATAAAAATGTAAAAAAAACAATATGGTTCAATTCGTTTATCAAATTTTAATCTCTCCCCTTAAATCCGGGTTTACACATGACATCCACCCCTTTCTTATCTTCGCCCTGATTCGGAACAACTTGCCAATGTATGATTCAAAATTTTAAATTTATAACGGGGAGAAGAGGAATCCCCAGATTTATTTTTAGTAAGGACCTCAAATTTTATAAAACTATTTTTTATAGAAGGTACAAAATGTTGATAAAATAGATAGTAGAGCAATAAAACATAGTTAAGAAAATCTTAAAATGTGTATCACGGCCCATGATGTCATGCCTGATTAAGGTAATAGAATTTCCAGGGGTAGCGCGAACGCCGACCCCCACACGCGAAAATTACGCGGTCGTCGTAACCCGACTTGGGTTAGACACGAGGGTCAACCCATCCGAGGTGCAATGGATGAGCCTCGCCCCGGGGAGCCCATCTTCGTGATCATGGGAACTCCCCCCGCCAGGTAAGTTTATGAGCAAAAATGCAAAAATATAACTAAATCCAGTGAAACATTAGTGCACTGGGTGCGAAAACAAACGAATATCTGACGGTGTCACTACTACGTGGAGATCTCTAAAGATCTCCATAGTTCAATTATTGTCACTTTTTGGGCAGTATTTCCTTCGCAAACGCTATGTTTATTTTTAAAACCAGTTTTTTTCTCACAAACTGCCAGGGTTGCCAGGTTAGCCCCTTTGGGGCTATTTTTAACCCCTTTTTCAGGCTGATAGCCCCAAAAATTTGGAAATAGCCCTTAGCCCCTTTTTTAGCCCCTTTTCCTAAAAATGGCCCCTTTTATGCCCCCTTTTTGGGTCAGGTTCAAAATAAAAAAAAAAATTGGAAAATTATCCTAAAGTTTCAATAAAATGATCACTGTGAGTAATAAATTACACTTTTTGAGAGTGATTTGCTACTTTTATTCATGTTTTGATTGCATGGGATGAGTAAAAACACCTTTTTTGACTTTTTTGTTGCTGTTACATTGCTTCGATTCAGTCTTTGCTTTTTTCGTTGTCTTGATTGACCTTATCTTAAAAATATTGTCTTGTTTGGGCTTTTTAATAAATTATATAAGATTATTATTAGGATTATTATTATCTAGGGGTCCAGGGGAACGTATATAAAGTTAGCGCACGAAATTCGTGCGCGCACGAATTTCCGCGCACGAATTTTTAGCCTCTATATTTTCAGTCACATGTATGTAAAAAACTGTTTTTGCGCCTATCGCACATTGAAGCACAATATTGGTATATGGAAAAAGATTATAAAACATAACCGTTCGATATTCAAATACTTTATTGTTGTTTGTTATTAGGAAAACATTTACTTTTTTAAACTTTAAAAAGCTCAGCAATCCAATAAACTATCCAGAACAAAATTTGATTTCATATTTCAAACTAATAAAAACAGAAAAACTACTTCGCTTTACGAAATCATTTGGGTGTCCGGAAATTTCGTCTTCTACATCTCGTCTTTCAAAATCTCGTCTTCTACATCTCGTCTTCGGAAAACTCGTCTTTTGGAGGCTATTTTGTAAACGTATTTTCAAAAATGCGAGTTTCCACCCTCCCCCAATGATAAAATTTTCTTTAATTTTTTGTTTTGCTTAAGCTTAGGAAAAAAAAAGGTTTTTACTCTTCAGTTCAAAAAGCATCATTAAATACAAATTTTCCATGATAAAGTTTTGCTTGATTTTTAGGTTTTGGTTAGGCTTAGGTTCTCAGTTTTTTGAATAAATCATTTTTAATAAAAGTTTATCATGATAAAAATTTTGCTTGATTTTTGGTTTTTGCTTGGGCTTGGGAAAAAAAAGTTTTCAATACATTGTTCTAGTCAAAAAAAGAGAAACTTGTCTTTTGGAAAGTGCGTTTACAAAACCGCATCCAAAAGACGAGTTTTCCTAAGACGAGTTGTAGAAGACGAGATGTTGAAAGAACACCAAGTGTTTTTTTACAATTTATCAGTTTTATTTAATGTTTTAATTGTGTAAAATAATTTTATTATTCAAAATCAATTTAAAAAATTACGTAATTTTTTTCCTACCAATATTGTGCCTAAATGTGCGATAGGCGCAAAAACCGTGTTTTACGGTAGGCGCTAATGTTTTACGGTAATTTTTATCGCTTTTAAATATTTTTAGATTATATTTTTTTATTTTTGAAAAAAATTTAAGGTTTAATAACGATATAAAACCATGTTTTTCGGTGGGTGCTGGAGCTTGTCTACTTTTTAGTAGTCCCTATTTCCAGCCCCCATGGAGAGCCAGCCCCCACCGAGAGGTTTATTTAGCCCCCACCGGAAAATTTCAAAATTTAAAACTTATGTTAAGTTTTAACAATAATTTTATTCAAAAATTGACTTTTTAAGACTTTTTAAAAACTTTTTAATTGTTTTTAACTAAATTTTAGAGTTTAATTCGGATTTATATCCACCCCCCACCGAAAAATTTTAATTTTTAATTTATATATGTAAAAAAATCACGAATTTTGATATTTTACACCTAAAAACACGATTTAAATAATTCAAAGCTTGGGATTATTAAGACAATAAACAACATAAGCTTGCTCCTATGCTCCTATACCTATGCAGACCTGTGCACGGTCTGAAAATGCCCCCCCGTTTTATTGGAGGATTTGCCCCCCCCGTTTTATTGCCCCCCCCCCGCCAAAAAATGAAAAAGTACCCTAAAAATATGACGCCATTTTTGACCTACGCCATCATCGCGAATTTTTTGCAGTTTTTAGCCTATTTCAATGTATTTTAGGCCATTTTAGACCTATTTTTACCTTATTTCCGCTTTTTTTGTCCCTTTTTTCCCTTTTCCCTTCTTTTTTTCTCTTTTTTCTCCCTTTTTTCTCTTTTTTTTCTTTCCCCCCTGCTTGCCCCCCCGTTTTATTGCCCCCCCCCGTTTCAAAAAAGTTGCCCCCCCCCGTGCCCCCCCCCCGGTTTTTGTATTGGCCCCCCCCCCCGTTTTAACCCCGGGGGGGGGGGGCAGTGCACAGGTCTGCCTATGCTCATGCAGCAGCAGGTGGCCCCAGCAGTTTGTTTAGGTTTTACTTAATTCCAAAAATTTATTTGTTTTTTGTTTATTTAAAAATGTTTAACAAATTAGTTACACTTATAAAAAAAGGTGTATAGATTTGAAATGTTAAATTCAAAAAAAGTGTTTTGTATTCAATAAAAAATATTTTGATTTCCTTTAATTGATTATTATTGAAGTTAGAAGAATTATAACTGCTTGAATACTGCTTTAAATAGATTAAAAATACGGTTAAATGTGTGTGTAGTCTTTATTTTTGCGCTTATTTAATGAAAAAATTTGGTTTTTAAAAAATAACCCCTTTTTTCTCTAAAAATAGCCCCTTTTTAAAATTTTGGCATTTTTTGAAAATTTTGATAGCCCCTTTTGCCCCTTTTTGTCAAAAAAATAGCCCCTTTTTCTATTTTATACCTGGCAACCCTGCAAACTGCCACTAATTGATGATTAACTTGAATAAAATCGGAGTATTGCATAAGTTTGTACCCTCTCAGACATACGTGAGCAGCCTCCCGGATTTTTTTTTAGAAGTGGGGGGGTATACCCGATACTCGAAATTTGGGGGTGGGGTGTCCAAAATAAATTTTTAGGGGGTATACTTCATTTTTAGTGTTTTTAGTGGGGTCGATATTTCACGTTTTCGGATTTCTGAATCTTATTCAGATTCAGAGTCTGAATTTAGATTCAGAATCTTAAAAATTGAGTTTTTTAACTTTTTGCTAAACTTCTTAAACTGAATTCAGAATATGATTCTGGAAACAAGTTTGTTTATAAACCCTCTTTGTCAGACTGGCAACAGCGGCTCCATAGCCTAGGGCTTAGGGCTCGCGCCCCCGTCAAGTTTCGATCCCTAGCAATAACATTAATTTTTTAACAAAAATAAAAGTATGAATAGTATTTTTTAATCCACTGTTTGGTTATGTTGTAGGCGTACTACAAAGATTTTTCGGGTTATAAATTACAAATGTATATATTCATAAAATAATCTATGCATGAAAATTTTATTTTCCATGCATTTTACAAAAAATGGTTGAATAAAATATGTTCTTTGACACTTGGAACTGTTCGAGATTTTAAGTCAAATTAAGATCGCCTTTAAAATCAGGCGGATGATACAGTATTTTAAAAGTATATTCCTAATTTACTTTTTAGTCTAATGATAAAAAAAATTACAAAGAATGCAATATTTTTAATGTGTTCGATAGTGTTTTGAAAAAAATCATTGTTTTAGTGTATTTCTGAAACTGTTTCAGATCTAAAAACCTCTTGAAAGTTTTAGCATTAGATTCAAAATTTACTTTCACATCTGAAACTGACGTCTGAAAAGTAAAATATAAAACAAGTGTTTTTGGTTCAGAAATCTAAAACAATTTCTCTGAATCTGAATTCAAATTTCAGAAAAGTTAAAGACATAAAAGGCATTTTAAATTCTGAATCTGAATCAAATTTAGAAATCTGAATAGGTAAAATCCACCTATGCTCCCAGATTTTTTTGTGTTTAAGAGTTATACAAAACAGTAGTCACCAGAGGTGATTGACAATATTTTCATTTCTAGCGTTTTTAAAACTGAGACTAGATCTCAATAACTCCCACTGCAATTTTTGCAGGGAGCTAATCTCCGATAAATTCAAATTGTATTAAAGGTAATTTGGCAGTTTTAATATTTTTGAGGGGTAGGTATACGTACAATTCTGTATAAAAAAGCAGAACAAGATAGTTGACTTATATTGAACGTTTAAAATACTTAAATATTCAATTTCTTGAGAAACGTCAAATTCATTTTGACTTAAAACTTTGCTTTTCTATTGTAAAGAACCTAACAGATTTTGCATTTTCAAAATCTTTTCAATGGGTAGATTACTTTAGTAGAAATGATCAGAACCGTAAGCAAAAAAAAACAAAGCTAAAAAAGACGTATGTTTTAATTCATTTCCAATACGGGTAGCAAAATACTGGAATGTATTAAATATTGTTAATTCACAATCGATGAATAGTTTTACTATGCAGATAAAGATTTAATTTTAAAAATTCCATTAAATTTAAGAGGTACATGTGAAAAAGCCTTATCGGCTCTGTGTATCTTTCCCTTTATTTTTTATTACAATCCAGTATATTGTTCTCGCAAATATGCAAAAAGTAAATACATGTATTTTATTTTATACAATATTATTATTTATGACTTTTTGTTTTATTTTACCCATTTTGTAATAAATATTTGCATGTTTTTTTTATTATTTCTGTGTTTTGTTTTCATCATAATACTGTTATATTTCGAAAATAAAGATTTCTTATCTTATCTATCTTATAACAATATTGATTAAAATCCATTATTTAAAAATTTATTAAACGATCTTTCAGAATTCAATATTACTAATGTTTCTACCTTCCAATGTCATGCTACGAAGTACGGCTCTTAAATGAGCGGTTTCAAGTATAATTCAGCTTGAAAAATGATGTAGGGTAACTGACTTAATTTTGGCCACCTTTTTTATTTTTTTGGATAAGTTTTTTCTGGTTTTTCCAATCGACGCAAAATTAGGTCTAAAAATCAAACGATAGCTATTTTTGTTATTCCAGTGCAAAATTTTTAAATTTCTGTGTTACATTTAAAGATCAGTGGAGGTTTAAAGTTTTTTTTTCAGTGGCCGAAATTAAGGCGCGCGAGCTATTAACTTCGGCCACCTAGAAAAAACTGGCTATAACTATTCCCAAACTGAACAATAAAAATTTTTAAAAGTTGCAAATTTATCCTTAGGTATTGTTCTTGGTAGATATAACTTAATTTTTCCCGTTTGCAAACTTTAATAGTTATTAGCAAGACTTTAAAAAATTATGTCAAAACCTTAAAAAAACAAGTTTTAATAACCTGTATTTTTTGTTGAATTTTTATTTTTGGCTTAAAAGACGTCAAACAAAGTCAAAAGAGCAAAAAAAAGTCTTTATAAATATGGTAGTACGATGGATATTTAAAATCAATAAAAAACGGCAGGTTATTTCACCTAATTTTTAAGGTGGCCGAAATTAACCGAATCTTAAAATACGCAATTAGTTAAACGCATTGCAAACTGATTTTGAAGAAAATATCAAAACATGAAAATTAACAACTTTGAATTTTAAATAGAAGATATTTTAAGGTTATATTGTGCTTCGTTCTAAATTTGATGCAGTTTAAACACAAAGCAAAAATTAAGAAAATCACAAAAAATTCACTTTTTGTATGAATATGTTGATAATGCAGAATAACAAAAATAAAAAACTTTTGCAAAAACACTTTATTCAACATTCCTCCAGTTACTTTTGTGCTAGTTCTTTTGTGCTTTAAAAATAAGCCAACTTCCTGAGTTGTTAATGTTCATGGCCTGAGCATCAAGAACAAGTCATAGCCTCTAGGAACCTGACCGCATCCACTGGTCTTTCCCATAGATCTTCTAATTTGAGTGTTGTTGGCTTTTGAGGGCACGCAAAAAGGTGTTTGACGTCATGAGGTTTGCCCCTGCAGTGGGGGCATTTGTTTTTAATGGAGTTGTTGATTCTGGATTTGAAAGAGTTGAGGCGGTGGCAGTGTCTGGATCTAAGTTGTGCCAGGAAGGTTCTTGACTTCCTGAGGTGTTGTTACCCGCTTATGTCGATTGGTGGCGGTTTTCTTTTTAGTAGCGCATTAGGTTGGAGTTGTGAAATGTTTTCTTTGACAAAATATGAGTGATTGTTTGTTGGATGGTTTTTTCTGTCAGCATGTGGTTTGTGGTTGTATACACTTTTAGCCGTTGGTCCAAATTTTGATTGGAGGGTATGTTTTATCTCCCTTAATCATTGGCTGTGATTTTGTTGGATGGATATGTTGGCTGCATGGTTTTTTGCTAAAAGTTGTGTTGAGAGTTGGTTGGTGTGGTTTTCTATTGGTAGGACTTTGGTCTCTTGGTGTAGATGGCCAGTTGGGGCCATTTTGTGGCAGCTGATTGCTATCCTGAGAGCCGTGTTTTGAGTTGTTTGTAGAATTTGAAGATGAGATTTTAATAGATTGGATGACCATATTGGGGCTCCGTAGTTGAGAATTGGGCGTCCTATTGCTTTGTAGGAGGTAACTAGTTTCTTTTTGTTGGCCCCAGCTGGTGCCAGCCAGGGCTTTGAGAATGTTGTTGCGCCTGGGTGCTTTGTTGTTTATGTTGGTGACGTGGTTATTGAATGTTAGTTTTGGATATAAAGTAACACCCAGGATTTTGGAGTTTTTGTTTAGAGGCAAAAGTTTGTAGTTCTTTGAATGACAGTTAAACTCTTGTGATGAGGAGGAAAAAATAGTGACTGTTGATTTTTCTGTTGAAAGTTTGAGGTAGTTTTTATCCAGATACTGATTTAAAATGTTAAAGTAGTTGGTGAGATCAAGTTCCATGGTGACAACTTCCTGTGTCATAGGTGGGAAAGCCTTACGGATTTTTTTTTGGGGGGGGGCACGGGCAAGGGTATACCCCACCCCTGAAATTTGGGGGTGTTTGGAAACTTTTTTGAGGTATACCTTAAATACCCCTTTTTAGCGTTTATAGTACTAGGACCCCCAAATTTTAGAGGGAGCGTGTGTTGGCTATAATCGAGATTTTTGGGGGTATGACCATACATGGGCACGGGGGAGGGGTTGGAGGGGTTAACCCCATACATGGGCACGGGGGGGGGGGGGTTGGGGGGGGGGTTTAACCCCCCCCCCCAAATTCTGAGAAGTGGGGTTTAACCCCCCCCCCCCCACTCAGAAGTGGGGGGGAGAAAAAGTTAACCCCCCCCAAATTTTGGAAAAATGAAGAAAAAAAATGTCTTTAAAATGACTTCTAACTGCCTCCAAACTTAAGTTTTGAGGTCAAAATGAATGTTTTAAGCAATAAAAAGCTCAAAAATGCAATAAAAAGGGCTTTTTGACCTAAAATTAGTGTTTTTAACCTATTTTTCCTTCGAAATCGAAAAACGATATGGGTAAAATGCACTCCAGAAAAAAAAAACGATATGGGTATTTTGCGTTTCTCGGATTTTAACCCCCCCCCCTAATTTGGGGTTTAACCCCCCCCCAAATTTTGAAAGAGGGTTATCCCATACATGGGCACGGGGGGGGAGGGGGTTGGGGGTTAACCCCCCAAATTCTGAGAAGGGGGGTTTAACCCCCCCACTCAGAAGTGGGGGGAAAGGTTAAACCCCAAATTTTGGAAAAATGAAGAAAAAAAGTCTTTAAAATGACTTCTAACTGCCTCCAAACTTAAGTTTTGAGGTCAAAATGAATGTTTCAAGGAATAAAAAGCTCAAAAATGCAATAAAAAGGGCTTTTTGACCTAAAATTAGCGTTTTTTACCTATTTTTCCTTCAAAATCGAAAAACGATATGGGTAAAATGCACTCCAGAAAAAAAAAACAATATGGGTATTTTGCGTTTCTCGGATTTTAACCCCCCCCCTAATTTGGGTTTTAACCCCCCCACTCCAGACCAACTTGCCCATGTATGGTTTACCTCCCCCCGCTCAGAATTGGAGGGGGTGGGAGAAAAAGTTACCCCCCCAATTTTGAAAAAATGAAGAAAAAAATGTCTTTAAAATGACTTCTAACTGCCTCCAAACTTAAGTTTTGAGGTCAAAATGAATGTTTTAAGCAATAAAAAGCTCAAAAAAGCAATAAAAAGGGCTTTTTGACCTAAAATTAGCGTTTTTACCTATTTTTCCTTCAAAATCAAAAAGCTATATGGGAAAAATTCACTTCAAACAAAAAAAAACGATATGGGTATTTTGCGTTTCTTGGATTTTAACCCCTCTAATTTGGGGTTTAACCCCCCACTCCGGACCAACTTTCCCATGTATGGGTATAACCCCTCAACCCCCCCTGCCCACCTATGCCCATCTATGCACTGTCTGTAGAAACGAATTAATGAAAATATTTAGCAGAACAAAATGAATTTTTACAAGTTTTGTTTTTTAATATGGTAATTTTTGCAAAAACTAACTTTTCTCTTTCTCTATTTTAGATTATCAGTGCGCGTGATATGCTTCAATTATGAGCTTGTTAAATTTTTTGAATTTTCGGTTATTATAACTTACATTAAGAGCAGATATATTGACAGCTTGGACGTCGCCCTGAAAATCTTCTGTAACCACGTCGTATTCCAACAGCATGCGCTTAGTTCTATCCTGCAACAGTATTTTGATATATTTGATATTTAGAAAAACAGAGGTTTTAAATTTGGAAAAATAAAAACAACGTGCTTTATGCTGTTTTAATCATAATATCTTTTTGGGATTTTATAAAAATAAAACAGTTGGAGCAAAATGTGTAATAATGCGAATTAATAAACAATTTTGTTATTGGTTTTTTATATTTATTTGAAAACTGAAGGGTCGTCTTAATGAAATTAAAAACAAAAATAATATTATGAGCGGTTGTTGTTGTTGCATTACCTTAAAATTATCTTCCCTATGCAGCTTATGCAAAATGCAGGCGCTAAGACAAGCCAGAAGGGGCAAAAAAATTCACCCCTATGGTTGAGACTCTTCGTCCAACATTAATAACGTTGGCAACCTTTACCGCTTGAGTGTTCACTGCAGGCAGTGTTCACTCATTCCAAGGTCTTCGTCTAAAGGATTTTTTAAGTCCCGTTATATTGATCTTACTATTTATCGTACATGGGCAGCAGACCTGTGCACTGCCCCCGGGGTTAAAACGGAGGGGGGCAATTCCAAAATGGGGGGGCAACTTTTTTGAAACGGGGGGGGGCAATAAAACGGGAGGGCAAGGAGGAGGGAAAGAAAAAAAAGGAGAAAAAAAAGAAGGGAAAAGGCAAAAAAGGGACAAAAAAAGCGAAAATAAGTTAAAAACTAGGTCTAAAATGGCTTAAAATACATTGAAATAGGCTAAAAACTGCAAAAAATTCGCGATGATGGCGTCATCATAGGTTAAAAATGGCGTCATAATTTTAGGGTACTTTTTCATTTTTTGACGGGAGGGGGCAATAAAACGGGGGGGGGGGCAAATCCTCCAATAAAACGGGGGGGGGGCATTTCCAAACCGTGCACAGGTCTGGGGCAGTATAGGTGTTCCTGCAAGGCCAGTGGTACAAACTCCACACACAATAGAGCTATATTTGTCCACTGATTTGCTAGATGGAAAACTGCCATGTGTGGCTGACGTACAACAACCCTTTTCTAGCCATGCCAAGCTGGACTCATTTCTATGAGAGAAAAGATCCAGCAACCAGGTGGTATCCGTAGGCCCGTTGGGTGCTGCACAAAGGTCAGCACGGTCCTGGTGGCTCAATGGCATATTATGAGCGGTGCGTGGGCGGTGCATAATATGGGCAGTGCTGTGCATCCTTTCTCCTCCCAGTCATTTTACAAGTACAATGTTATAATTCAATAAACGCTTCGGGAAAAATGGATCTCTGATTTTTAATTCCTACCACTTGGCTTATTTTTAATTCCTCCCACTTAACACCTCCGGCTGCCGACAGAGGTGTTGGTCGCTTAACGCACACCGAATTATTCCCACGGAACAAAACATTTAGCTGTAACTCACAAATAGTACTCGTATTTTGAAAGTTTTTTTCAAAATTCTAATTTGCATTTTATGGTTAAATAATAATTTGGCTGACGCCGAAAATTGATATGCAGACATACGGATACATTTTTAGGCTTAAATAGGCTGTTTTAGTTTACAAATTTTAATATTTGGCCCAAAACACTTGAATTACTGATTTTAAAAAAACTTTGTTAAAAAAATCGAACCCTCCTGACCATACATGGGCAAGTTGTTCCGGAGTAGGTGGGGGGGATTAAACGCCAAATTAGGGGGGGGGTTAAAATCCGAGAAACGCAACCAAAATACCCATATCGTTTTTTTTCCTGGAGTGCGTTTAACCCATATCGTTTTTCGATTTCAAAGAAAAAATAGGTAAAAAACGCTAATTTTAGTCAAAAAGACCTTTTTATTGCATTTTTGAGCTTTTTACTGTTTAACCTCATTTTGACCTCAAATCTTAAAGTTTGAAGGCATTTAGAAGTCATTTTAAATAAATTTTTTCCCTCATTTTTCCGAAATTGAGGGGAGGAGGTTAACCTTTTCTCATTGTGCCATTGAGCCACCAGGACTGTGCTGACCTTCGGGCAGCACCTAACGGGCCTACGGGTTCCACTACCACCTAAACCTGGTTGCTGGATCTTTTCTTTTATAGAAATGTGTCCAGCGTGGCATGGCTAGAGTGTTTGTTGTTGTACGTCGGCCATACATGGCAGTTTTCCATCTAGCAAACCAGTGGACAAATACAGCTCTATTATTGCGTGTGGAGTTTTTACCACTGGCCTTGCAGGAACAGCTATACTGACCATGTACGACGTTAAATAGTAAGATCAATATTAGGTGCGACTTAAAAAATCCTTTAGACAAAGACCTCGGAATGGGTGAACACTGCATGTAAACACTCTAGCGGTACAGGTTGCCAACATCGTTATTAATGTTGGACGAAGAGTCTTAACCATAGGGGTGAAACATTTTCGCCCCTCCTGGCTTGTCTTAGCGCCTGCCCTTTGCATAATTTGCATAGGGATAAATATAACTAATTGGGGGTACCGTTTTTAATAAACCCATAAGGTTTATATAAACTCTAAAGGGGTATGTGGTTATATTGCATGTTAAATTATGCCTTCACTACTCCTGCATTATGCAAATATTAATAAAATAAAATAAATATATAAATAAAAAATAGGGAAGATAAGTTTCAGGTAATACAACAACAACCTTTTCTCACTCCGACTTTTAAGTGGCCCCCCAGTCAGAAGTGGGGGCGCACCCCCTTCTCAGAATTGGGGGGTTAACCCCCCGTGCACATGTATGCTCCTGACCCTCCCTAAACTTGAAATATAGCACCTTTTAAAGCCAGAGGCTTCGTTCCCCCCCATTAAAAAAAATTTGGGCTTCCACCCGGGGGTGGACCCCCCTTCCAAGCGTACCCGACCAAAAACATCTATGGTTAAAAAACCATATTATTTAAACCACTCACCGGATCGGCCTGGTACTTGTCGCACTTATTCACCGCTACTACCATGGGCACGTCCGCTTCCTTCGCGAATCTTATGCTCTCCGCCGTCTGTTCCATCACCCCGTCTTCCGCCGCCACCACCAGCACCACCACGTCCGTCACTCGCGCCCCCCGCTGCCGCATGGCGTGGAAGGCGGCGTGACCCGGCGTGTCCAGAAAGGTGATTTTTGCGTCCACGTCCGGCAATTTTACTAAAAATTTATTAGGTACTTTTATTTAAATAGCGGTAAAAATTACTAAGGCAGACCTGCGCACTGACCCCCTGGGTTTTTATTGGGGGGGTGGGGGAGGGGCGATTCCAAAAGAGGGAAAGCACGGGGGGCAACTTTTTTGAAACGGGAGAGGGGCAATAAAACGGAGGGGGGGCAAATTCAAAACGGGGGGCACGAGGGGCAACTTTTTTTTAAACGGGGGGGGGCAATCAGGGGAAAAAGGAGAAAAAAGGAGAAAAAAAGAGAAAAAAGAAGGGAAAAGGGAAAAAAGGGACGAAAAAAGCGAAAATAAGATACTAAAATGGCTTAAAATGCATAGAAATAGGCTAAAAACTGCAAAAAATTTGCGATGATGGCGTCATCATAGGTCAAAAATGGCGTCATAATTTTACGGTACTTTTTATTTTTTTGGCCGGGGGGCAATAAAACGGGGGGGAGCAAATCCTCCAATAAAACAGGCGGGTGGGCATTTCCAGACCGTGCACAGGTCTTCTAGAGGAATAATATACATTTAAAAATTTTGGAGAATGTTCCATGGAAATATATACATAGTAATAAAAAATTTCAAAGAATTTCTACGCAATTTAAATTAACATAATTATAAAAACGCTCAATATCACTTAAAAAACGTCTAAATAATCAAAACATCGTGTGACCCGGCGTGTCCTGAAAGGTAATTTTTGCGTTAACGTCCGGCAGTTTTACTACAAAAATTTATTACTTTTTGTGAATAGGGGTTATGTTTCTGAGGGAATTTATTTGGACATTATTAACACTAATTGTATTGGTATAATCAAGAATATAATAACACAAAAGCAGACCTGTGTACGGTCTGGAAATGCACCCTATCGCTTTATTGGAGGATTTGCCCCCTTCCCCGTTTTATTGCCCCCCCCCGCAAAAAAATGAAAAAAGTACCCCAAAATTATTGCGCCTTTTTTGACCTATAATGACGCCATCATCGCGAATTTTTTGCAGTTTTTAGCCTATTTTAATGCATTTTAAGCCATTTTAGACCTAATTTACCTTATTTTCGCTTTTTTTTGTCCCTTTTCCCTTTCCCCCCTGCTTGCCCATCCATAGGTGTTTTTGGGAGGACACAGGAGTCCACCCCCCAGAGCCAAAATTTTGGACCCCCCTAGAAAAAATTCAGGGCCCCCTCTCCCCCCCCCCAAAGCTCGAGAGCGGTCCGGCCTGATCCCCCCTAGCGAGGCTGACCCCCCCCCCCCCCCCCCCCCCCTCCCGACCAATTTGGAAGTATATTTTTTATTTACTATCAAAAACACGGTTTTTTAGATAAAAACAGTGTTTAAATACACTTTTTAGGCCTAAATAGGCTGTTTTAATACATAAAATTCAATATTAGACCTAAAAACACTTAAATTATTAAGTTAAAAAAATTTGCTAAAAAATTGGACCCCCCTGACCCCTCCCCTAAATTTGAAATTTCGCGCCCAGGGTCGACCCCCCTACAAAACCAGGGGGGTCCAGACCCCCTTGGACCCCCCCTAAAAAATTTTGTCTTTCACCCGGGGGTGGACCCCCCCTAGCGGACCCGACCAAAAACACCTATCCCCACCCCGTTTCAAAAAAATTGCCCCCCCCCCAATAAAACCCCCTGGGGGGGCAGTGCACAGGTCTTCAAAAAAATGCCCGACTGTACACTAAATTTTTAAACAAAATTTTGCTAGAAAAATCTAAAAATTGGTCTAGTGCTAGAAATTTTGCATAGCTCTTTTTGTAGACTTCTTTGCACAAAACGCCGTTTTAGCTAGTTTTCGCGCGCAGCATTTTTCAATGCAGTGTTAGTTTTCTAGCAAAAATTACGAGTTTTTTGCACCCAATGCTACTTTTTTGCACTGCCATAATTTTTGCCCAACAAAAAAAAACACTTTTGCATGTGCGACTTCTCTAGCAATTTTTTTTAGAAATTTAGTGTACAGTCGGACATTCTCTTATGTTATATATTCTTGCTATACCTAAAAACCCTCATCACTTTATCACTATCCTATCACTTTAAAAACAGTCAATATTTGCTTAAATATTCAAATAACGATAAAATAATTTACTACTAAAGCTTTATTAATGTAATTTTTTTTAAATTTAAATCTGTTTTTTTAAATTCCCTTTTGCTCCTATTCCTATATACTAAATCTCAACAAAAACGCTGATAAATCCATAAAACCAAAAGTGGAAAAAAGTTTACATATTTTTACAAAAAAATCTAATAATAGCTTACCGACAAAAGCTCCGATGTGCTGCGTAATTCCGCCTGCCTCCCCGTGGGCCACCGCCGACTTTCGCAGGGAGTCGAGGAGTGTGGTTTTCCCGTGGTCGATGTGACCCATGATGGTGGCCACCGGGGCCCTGCGGACGCACTCCGAGGGGTCGGGGGGCGGCCGGGGGTACGCATCCCGATCCCCACCGCTCTCCGCCCCGCCCATTATGGAATTGAGGCTGGGAGGCGGAATCAGGGACACCTTCATATTGGACAGTCGCGCGATTTCCGTTAGTAGATGGACGTCTTCGATTTCTGAATGAAAATTAAATTCCACTCTTCAAGTAGAAAAAATCAATAAATTCAAAAATTGGAGGCATAAGTGAACAGCCTCCGGATTTTAGGGGGTATACTTGACCCCCTAAATATTTTTGGGGAGTTTCCCAAAAATTTTTGGGGGGTATACCTCAATGCCACATTTTCAGCGTTTTTAGAGCTGGGATCCCCCAAACTTTAGGGGCTTGTCCGTCCGGGGTGAGAAGGGCTAAAACCTACCCCAAAAACGGTAAAGAAAATCAGCGACTAAGCTAAGCCTAAGAAAAACCTAATCTAAGCTAAGCTTAAGCTAAGCCTTAGCGAAACTTAATTGTGAGCAAAACCCAAATCTAAAGCCTAAGAAAAGCCTAAGTAAAATCTAAGCTAAGCCTAAGCAAAACCTAAGCCTAAGTAAAATCTAAGCTAAGTCTAAACCTAAGCAAAATCTAAGCCTAAGCAAAATTTGAGCAAAACCTTAGCCTAAGCAAAATCCAGGCAGAGCAATACAGACTAAACGAAGTACAT
>JASAMX010005261.1:0-17500 GCA_030248175.1 Microlaimidae sp. YZB2_3
AGGTTCAGCAACATCAGGTTGTAATAAATAAAGAACAAACCATTCACTAAGTTTTTCTTCATCGGCTTTGCTTAATAAATCCTAAATTTCTGGATCATCGTTTATTGCCAAAACAACATTGTTTTGTTTAAAAATCTTTTTCAAAACTTTTTTTATATTCTGTTGAGTTTTTTTATTCTCAGGGGGAGTTTATACCACCTTGGTGGGGAGTTTTAACGTCTTTTTTAAGCAACGCGTACTGCGGTGGTCTATTGCTCGGCGGTCTAATGTTCGGCATTCAAGTGTGCGGCGTTCTAATGCTGGCGGTTCAATGCTCGGCGATCAAGTGCTGGCGTTCAAATTTCCTAGAATCCTCGTCTTCCACATCTCGTCTTCAAAAACTCGTTTTTTAAACATCTCGTCTTTGGAAAACTTGTCTTTTGGATGCGATTTTGCAAACGTACTTTCAAAAATGCGAGTTTCACCCCAATGATAAAATTTTCTATTTGATTTTTGGGTTTTGCTTAGGCTTAGGATTGAAATTAAAAATAAAAAAACTGAGCGCTGCACAGACAATAAACCCGGCGGCGAATTGATGCATGCACATAACAATGTGGAAATTTACAAAACAAAAATAATTTCTTTATTAATTATAATTATTTATATTATTTCTGCACCGAAGAATTAAAACCTTAAAAAATTGATAAAAAAGAGAATAATTATAACAATAATGAAAAAAACAAATATTTTAATCAATACAAATCTGTTTTCAAGCACTCGGAAAGTTTATTTCATATAACATGTAAAACACGAAAACTTCATTCACAAAAATTAAAAATTTTTTAACTTTCACAAACGCTTTCAAGATTTTCACATAAAGTTTATCCCAAAATGTGTGAAACATTATGGCGTGATATGTTATGGTGTGATATTTTATTTTTTGCTTTGCTTTTTATTAAGATATTATTATCTATTATTATTATGTTTTCTTCAGGTTAAGCTGAAACAAAATATTGTATTAATTTAAAACAAAAATTTAAGCCTTTCTGGAACTTGGAGTTTATTTTTTTGAAAGTTATTTATATCCGTAAATAAGAAATTCGACATTTTGAAACAGGTTTCATAAAAAACAAATTGCGTTTGCACCAACAAACTGTTAATGCCAAGTTTTTTAATACATTCTTGATTATTGCTAGAATTAGTTTATACAATTTATACAGTTTATTTATTACTTTAATACAACTTATTTTTTTCATTGTGGAAAATTTTTTGGAATATAGGGTAGCTGACTTAATTTCAGCCACTTTTTTTATTTTTTTGGATAAGTTTTTTTGATTTTTCCAATCGACCTGAAATTTGGTCTAAAAATCGAACGATAGCTATTTTTGTTATCTCAGTACAAAATTTTAAAATTTCTGTTACACTTCAAGATCAGTGAAGGTTTAAACCTTTTTTATAGTGGTCGAAATTAAGGCGCGAGCCATTAACTTCGGCTTCCAAAAAAAAAAAGTGGCTCTGAACAATGACAACGATTGATTCAATGTACACAAAGGTCTCGGGAAGAAACGGAAATAATTCGTATATAACGGTGGTTAAGTAATAACCATGAGTAAAAAAACATAAACAACAGCTTGTTTTAGAAAAATTTTCAAAAAAGAGCAAAATAGTTATTTTTCTAAACTTTTTATGCTCAATTTTTTAGTTCCAACGTTATACACCAATTACGTTTAATTCCTCTCGAGACCTTTATGTACATTGAATTAACCGTCGTGATTGTTCATAACTATTGCCAAAACGAACAATAAAAGTTTTTAAAGGTTGCAAATTTATCCTTACATAGGTATTGTTCTTGGTACATATAACTCAATTTTTTCCCGCTTGCAAACAAATCATTGCATAAATTACTCATCATTTTTACAAACAATAGCTAAAAAAATCATTAATTTCGTCTGAATGAATTACTTTAAAAGAATTGAGTTTATTAAAAATGCCGGTAGCGAATTGGGCAGGAAGCGAATTCTCCAGAGAGCGAATTGTCCCTAATGAGGTAGGTTTGATAAGATTTGCGTTTATAAAAACTTCCGGGAGCGAATTGTCCCGGGAGCGAATTGTCCCTAATGAAGTTGGTTTGATAAGATTTGCGTTTATAAAAACTCCCGGGAGCGAATTGTCCCGGGAGCGAATTGTTCCGGGAGAGAATTGTCCAGGAGCGAATTGTCCCGGGAACGAATTGTCCGGGAGCGAATTGTCCCGTGAGCGAATTGTCCGGGAGCGAATTGGCGGGAGCGAATTGTCCCCAATTCCTATTTTTCGAAGTGTCTAGAAAAACGAACTTCGTATAATGACTTCATAAAAAAGGGAAAAATTTCAGCATTTAATAAATTTACAACAACACATTTAAATAAAACATTTAAAAAACAAATTTTTACCTCTTTGTAATCTGTAAATTTTTATGCATTTTGTCAAAGATCAGGAGCCGGTTGCATAAAACGTTTAAGGGCAATTATTCCCTAAAAATTGCAATTAAGTGGTGCAAATAAGCTAATTTACCTCAATTGCGTTGCAAAAACACTTTCACTTAAACGTTTACCTTAAATTTTCTCTTAAATCCAAAGGGTGGTCAAGAGGACCCTTAGACTTTAAGGGGAATAGTTCAAATATAGCTGGTGCGTCATTAATAAGATTATAAATCGTTTTAAGAAAATTTACAAATTTTACAATAATTTTAAGGCCCTTGCACACGTAGTAAGTAATTAATTTTTACGATAAAACGAAAATTTTTGTTATATTTTATAAAATAACTCAGTATTATTCTGCACAAAACATTATCTTCATTAATTGATCAAAGTCTTCTCCTCGTTTTGGCTCCTTAATTTGTTTGTTTATTTAAATAAAATTTAAAATTTTCAGCACAATAAATTCAAGATTGAATAAAAATTACAATTATTTTGATTTTTAAGTGTTTCTATCAAAAAAATCTAATAACTCAAGCCAAAAACCGCGACGAAACACCTAATTTTGAATAAAAAATGAAAATAAGTTGTCGATTTAAGATTATTTGATGAAATAAAGTAATTTTTCAAGCAATTTAATATATAATTCATTTATTTATACTGTATTAATATAAATGTTTGCACTTTTATGCATGTTTGCAGCAATATTTAGTTTTAAGTGTTAACAAAAATTCTTTTACGTTGTAGTACGTACGCCCTAAGTTAAGGTTAAGGGAAATTGCTTACGTGCAACCGACTTAAGGGAAATTTTAACCTAGGGAGATTACTGTATTTAAGGGAAAACGTAAGGGATTTTTATGCATTTTTTAACGTATTGGATTTTTTTCCACTTTACTAAGGGATTTTTATGCAACCGCCCCCAGATCATTAAAACATATAATATAATCATAATGTTTAGCTTGATTTTTGTGTTTTGCTTAGACTTACGAAATATAAAGTTTGGTTTAATGCTGTGGTATTAAAAAATGCCAAAGATTCGCTTTTGGATTAAAAACATACGACTTTATACTTAAATAAAAATTGTTTATATGTCTATTTTGATTACAGCATACATAAAAAATCTACAATTGCATGTTTCAGGCTTTAAAAACACATTTTGCGTTAAAATTATTTAATACATCTGTTTAGCTGGATTTGGCAATCTAAAGTGCTAAAAAGGGGAGAAGTTATTTTTGGCAAAAATATTCAAGGAATAAATTTTTCCAGACGTTATTAATGCAGAAGTGTTTTTCCAATGTTTTGAATTAAAAAATTAATTATTATGATCAAAAAATTGATAAAGAGGACCTGAATAAAAAATAAGTGTCAAGAAAATTGCGCAATTCGCTGCGTTTTCATGCGAGTTCATGTTTTATAAAAAACAATAATTAAATCACTTGTTAACGTTTTCATTGCACGCGAGATTTTTTAATATTAAAAATATTTTTTTGGTTTTTGGCAAATTACCAAAAAGAAAGTAAGTAAATAAGAAAATAAGTTCCGGAACTACAGAGTTCCAGAGTAAGCTTCCAACATTGTTATTATTACAAAACAATGTACATAAATTGTAAAATAAAATTGCAGGTTGAAATAATATGTAGTAATAATTTTGAAAACCACAAACTACTATAAATTAAATATATAAAATTTAATTATTTTTTCTAAAATAAAACTTTTACTCCCGGAATGAGTTTTTTTTTCATTAGAACTACAACATTATTTAGTTAATAATTATCTTCAAAAAAACTAAGTGAACACATTTTATTTTGATGAACTCATCGGAATAAATTTTTTTGCGTGCATGTTCAAATAAAATAAACAGTATTCCACTCCTCGGAAAATATTTGCGAACAGTAACGGTGGTAAAAAAAAAGAATATTGAAGTATCGTAGGTTTAAAACTTGCCTTTATGTGAATATCAAAGAATTAAAATGCTAATTTCAAGCGCTAAAAAAAACAGCTAGATTTCGAAAAAAATCAAGCTGTGCAGTCTTTTAAATCAGTTAATTATTTTATCACACGATCAAAAAACCACAGCATCCAAAAATCAAGTGTTTTTACACCTGTTTCTCATAGCTTTCACCTGCTCCTGCTAATGATTCGCAAATAAAAAATATTGAAACACGAATAGTTAAACAAAAATGAACATGAATAATGAAGAAGATTATGCGTTAAATTGTAAAAGATATTAAGTTTTTTATGAAATATAATTTAATAATAATAAAATTAAGTCGTAAAATTTCTTATAAACAAAAATTAACATTTTGGGATAAATTTTTTTTACATTTTTACAATTAAGGAGTAACTTCAAAATTTCTTAAATTTTTTTAGCTCAACAGGTAGCCAAAAACTCAATAAGCTTAACACCAGATAGTTTCATGTTAAGATCCTCTGTTTTAAGGTCAATATATTAAGACAGTTTTGATCGACGCCTGTGTCTTTTTCAACATGAGTTGACCTGTCTCTATCATATACATGACAGGGCCGGTTGCACCATAAATACATAAACCGACAATTAAATTACCTACTTAAATAGTAACAGATAGGGTATCTGACTTAATTTCGGCCAGGCCTTAATTTCGGCCACCAATTTAGGGTGTTAGAAAATTGGCTTATTTTTAAAACACAAAAGAATTAGCACAGAAGTAACTAGATTAATGTTGAATAAAGTGTTTTTGCAACAGTTTTTTTTATTCTGCATTATCGTCAATATTTATTGAAAAGTGAATTTTTTGTGGATTTCTCCAAACTTTTGCTTTGTGTTTACACTGCATCAAATTTAGAATGAAAGCACTATATAACCTTAAAATTACTTATATGTAAGGCTGAAATAGGATAATTTTTATGTTTTGATATTTTTTTCAAAATCATTTTGGATAACGTTTAACTGAACTGCGCATTTTAAGATTCCGTTAATTTCTGTCACCTTAAAATTTAGGTGAAAGAACCTGCCGTTTTTTGCTGTTTTCAAACATCATCGTACTACTGTATTTTAAAGAATTTTTTTGCTCGTTTGACTTTTTCTTTTTGTATGTTTTTTTAACCAGCAAAAATTCAACAAAAAAATACAGGTTATTAAAACTTGTTTTTTTAAGGTTTTGACATAAATTATTTAAAGAATTGCTAATAACAATTATAGTTTACAAACAGGAAATATTAAGTTATATGTACAAAGAACAATACCTAAGGAGAAATTGGACCTTTAAAAAAATTTTATTGTTTATTTTGGCAATATTTATAGCCAGTTTTTTCTAGGTGGCCTAGGTATGGTTAATTTTGGCCACTATAAAAAACCTTTAAACTCTCACTGTTATTTAAGTGTAATAGAAATTTCAAAATTTTGGACTGGAATAATAACAAAAGCGATTGTTCGAATTTTAGACCAAATTTTGGGTCGATTGAAAGAGCCAAAAACTTATCCAAAAAAAATAAAAAAGTAGCCGAAATTAAGTCAGTTACCCTACTTTGCTCAGTAGCTCGAAAAATCGGTTTGCACCGTATACTACTTAATAAAATAGTTACTTAATAACCGTGCGTGAATGACATCAAATGAAGTATTTAGACGTTTTTTCTTGCAGAAGCTGTGTGGTTTAGATTGAAATGAAATCGGCACTAAAATGTATCAAATACTTCCGAAAAAAAGGGCCAATTTGTCAGGTAAAGACAAAAAGGCCTTTTAACAGTTGTACTAAAGTATTTATACGAAACAGTAAGTTGCCCCTTTAATGTTAAAACTTAAATAAGCGAAAAACTGAGCTTGAAAATCTCTGACAATTTATTTTAATAAAACAAAAAAAGGCTACAATAATCTACACAATATCTACAAAAAAGAAAATAATAGACACAAATAATTAAAAATAAAAAAGTAGATAATAGTATGTGTATCCTGTCCTGCCGGGAGCCTATTTCAAAAAATTTTGTATTGTAAAACACATTTCATGCGAGTAATACTAAATCATGGTGCCTCTATTTTCGCGTGGGCTTTGGTATCAATTGATCCGTTAGGTTTTACTGAGTAAAAAATTGTATTACGAAAAAAAAATAATTTTCAGCGGCCTTTGTAAAATATTAGCAAGAAATATTGCTTGGTTATTTCGGATTTTTTTTGTTTTCTGAACAAACACCTGCGTGGTGATGAATTTTGGTGTGCTTTTTTGCCTTCGTTCGTATTTTGCAAAATCCGCACTCCTTCTTGGAAGTCTCGTATGTTTTTAAGCCTTTTTTTTTATGCTAATTTTGCTATGAAAAAGATGGAGAATTTTTTAAATCTACCGGCTTCCGCCGGGTTTTTTAACGATTTTATTGAAAAAAAAGGCTTTATTCGAAAAAAAAACGCGTTCAAAGTTTTCCACTCTAAGTTTACTCGCGGCCATCTCTCGCGTTGTTGTGTTTTCTTGTGTAAACAAACAACACGAGTAGGGTCGCCGCGACTGAACTAAAACTTCTAGTTTTTAAATTTGTTTTTTTCCAATAAAGCCTTTTTTTGCAATAAAATCATAAAAAAACTCACAGTAAATTAGTAACTCTGAAAATTCTCCATCTTTTCATTGCACAATTAGCATAAAAAAAGGCTTAAAAACATACGAATTTTCCCAAGAAAGAATGCGTTCGCAAAATCAAACTAAAGTAAAAAAAACACCAAATTCATCACCATGACAAGGTAAAAAAAATCCGAAATAACCAAGCAATATTCTTGCTAATATCTTGAGAACCGCTGAAAATTATTTTTTTTCGTAATACAATTTTTTACTCAGTAAAACCTAACGCATCGATTGATACCAAATAATAATGCGAAAAAAAATACAGCATGATTTAATATAGGTCGCACCTTTAAGTTTTAGTATTAGTTTTTGTTTTTAATTTTTATTAAATACGTGCGTAACTGTAGAATTTAAGGAATTCACGAGTTTGCTTTTTTTTTTAAATTTTCAACGTAATTTGTAATAGTATACTTTTATGTGTTTATTTTACAGTTAGAAGCAATGTGTTTTACCTTTCATATTTTTTTTATTTTTTTGTTTATTTTTTTCAGAAATTTGTTTATTTAAGGCTGATTCATACTTAGTACAAAACGTCAGTTGGACAAAGTCCTTTGGACAAAAGTCCTTTGGATTTCGTCCAAAGGACAAATGTCCTTTAAACTTTGTCCAAAAAGTAACGTGTATAAATTAAAGCAGAAAGTAGCCGCTTTCTTTGAGTGCAGACTCGCTATCGCACCCTTAATGAAAAAGTTAGTTTTTATTTTTTTATTATCCTTTTTTTTCAATTTTCCAATTTATTCATTTTATAGTCTATGAATGCCGAAATTATGGCTGTTATTAACACAGTGAAACGTTTGTGTCCATTTTTTAGTTGTTTACAACAGGTATTAAAAGAGTTTTTAGAACATTAAAACCCTTTTTTTAAAGAACCTCAATATAACATTTTCCACAAACACAAAGGGACGTGCGTGTTTGTGTGTGCGTGTGCGTGTTTGTGCGTGTGTGTGCGTGTTTGTGCGTGTGTGTGCGTGTGTGTGCGTGTGCGTGTGTGTGCGTGTTTGTGTGTGCGTGTGCGATTGCGTGCGTCTGTGTGCGTGCACGTGTGTGTGCCCATGAATTTTCATCCTTATTGAGTTTTAATTTCTTATGTTTTGTGTGTGTGTGTGTGTGTGTGTGCGTTGTGTGTGTGTGTGTGTGTGTGTGTGTGTGTGTGTGTGTGTGTGTGTGTGTGTGTGTGTGTGTGTGTGTGTGTGTGTGTGTGTGTGTGCGTGTGTGTGTGTGTGTGTGTGTGTGTGTGTGTGTGTGTGTGTGTGTGTGTGTGTGTGTGTGTGTGTGTGTGTGTGTGTGTGTGTGTGTGTGTGTGTGTGTGTGTGTGTGTGTGTGTGTGTGTGTGTGTGTGTGTGTGTGTGTGTGTGTGTGTGTGTGTGTGTGTTCTCTTAGACCCGTTTGTAAAATGCCTTTTCTTTATTTTGCGAAATTTCAATTTCACAAACTGTTATTTCAAATACTTAATATTACAAACTACTTTACAATTTTTACAAATATTGAGAAACGAATGGCTTTTTTAAATTTAATTTAGTTATAACATGCTGTTAGCCAGTACTATTAATTTTAATTGTTTTTAGTAAATAATACTTGGTAAAACTATGAAAGCAATTTGTAAAGAATGTAAAACAATGCTTTGAATATACTTTTTTTAATTTCGGATGACATTTAGACCGGTCAAACTTGCAATATTAGTTTATTTAATTTAATTTGAAACTCTATTCACTTCAAAACAAAATCATTAAACGCTGAACTGAAAAACTTTTCTATGGAACCGAAATTGCTTGCGTGTGCACAGAACTTAACTCCTTAGTTTTGAAACCTTTAAATTTTCTGCTAAGGAGTTTGAGTTTTTGAAGCGCGATATGTCAAAAAAGTGAATGCGCTTCCATTAAACTAAACAAATTTCAGGATATATAGAGGTAAGAAATTTTGAGTTTTATACATTTGGTTTTTTTTTAAATAATATTTTGTTGTAATTTTCAGACTTCTTTTACTTAAAATTTTTAAAACTTGTATTTGTCAGGATATCCATGTTTCAGTTATTAACCTGTGATTTTTATTTTGATAAAAAGTTAAAACCAAAAACCGTAATTTTAAATTCTTGTACTTATATTTTATGCCTTTTTGCCGTTCTAAAAAATTTGCGCAAAGTTATGAAATGAACTGCGTATATTTTTTGATAGATGACATGACGATCTATCTGGCTATACGCAATTCAATTCACAACTTTGCGCGTGGAAAAAATAACAACTGGTGGTTGAAATTAAGGGTGGCCGAATTTAAGTCGGTTATCCTGATTTATTACAGCTACCAAAATATTATATTTTTAATATTCAAACGAGCCTCTATCAAACTAATTTGATTATTACTTGCTCTGCAATGAAAACTACAAAAAAATACCGATTGCATTCTGTTAAAATTTACGTGATTTTTTTCTTATTTTTTAAATATTTAAGAAGACAAATTTTATAAAATTTGGTGATATATATTGTCGTCACTACAGCAAAATAAGCCACATTCATTATAAAATACATGCGACTGTGACTTATTCTTTAGGTAATATTGTACTGTTAGAAATCTAAAATGAGTCGCAGTGGCACATATTTCATACAAATTGTGGCTCATTTTGCCATAGTAACGACGATATAGGTACAAGAGCGCTTGTACTATTTGTATTCTTTAGTTTTTTGTAAACTTAGAAACAAAATTATAATTTGCATCCATCTGGTAAATATTATCAATATTATCCATGTTAGTTAGTTGGTTTATGTTGTTTTAACGCATTTTTTGCATATATTAGTCCCTTTAATGTGTTAATTTTGATACATTAAAGATTTTTTGACTTTAGAATAACAATTTCGAGAACTTAAAAAAACACAAAATAAACAATACAAATTTTACAAAATGCTTTGAAAAAAAACGCAAATATTCTTCATTTAAAAGGCGAGTCTGATATGTAAAAACTACAAACAGGTTTTCAAAAAACACTGCAAATTACCATGGATATATTTTTGCAAAATTTAGAGTAATTTTTACAAATTGCCACTCTGGTTCTACGCAGTTTGAAAAGTTTACCAAGTATTTTTTGAAAAAATTACAAAAAAGGTTAAAAGTGTGTGTGTGTGTGTGTGTGTGTGTGTGTGTGTGTGTGTGTGTGTGTGTGTGTGTGTGTGTGTGTGTGTGTGTGTGTGTGTGTGTGTGTGTGCGTGCGTGTGTGTGCGTGTTTGTGCGTGTGTGTGCGTGTGTGTGCGTGTGTGTTCGTGTGTGTGCGTGTGTGTGCGTGTGTGTTTGTGCGCGTGTGTGTGCGCGCGCGTGTGTGTGTGCGTGTGCGTGTGTGTGCGTGTGTGTGCGTGTGTGTGCGTGTGTGTGCGTGTGTGTGTGTGTGTGCGTGTGTGTGTGTGTGTGTGTGTGTGTGTGTGTGTGTGTGTGTGTGTGTGTGTGTGCGTGTGTGTGTGTGTGTGTGTGTGTGTGTGTGTGTGTGTGTGTGTGCGTGTGTGTGTGTGTGTGTGTGTGTGTGTGTGTGTGTGTGTGTGTGTGTGTGTGTGTGTGTGTGTGTGTGTGTGTGTGTGTGTGTGTGTGTGTGTATTAATTAACATGGACACCTTAATGCTGGACATGGACACCTTAATGCTGGACAACGTTTTTTCACTAAAAAAAACGAACTTCCTCCCAACCAAAAAAAGGATTGGGCTTGATGAGATATTATTGCAACGCTTACAGGCCGGGGAATGTCGTAAGTGTGGTGAAATTAAAAAATTCCTTGGACATCCTTAGGCTGGACAACACAATTGCACAAAAACGGGGGCTCTATGGAGGAAGTTGAAAATTTTTTTTGTCGTTGAATGGGCTTAAACTTAGAGAATTAATCAATGAAAAACCAGAATATTATGTTTTTTTGGAAAGATGAACATATACTTCTTTATCCTGAACAACGCATTTTTACCAATAGAGGGATGGACCTTTTTCATCAACCGCAGAATAAATTTGGTTAAATGAGGTATCATTGCAAAGCTTACAATTTGGGCAATGTCATAAAAGGGTTAAATGCTTAAAAAAAGTTCTTAACAGTTTTAATCTGGACAACACATTTTCAACAAAGGGGGCCCTATAAATTTTAAATTTTAAAATTTTTAAAATTTTAAAATTTTCTATAAAATCCTATCTCCAAACTGAGATGATAAGAGATATAGGAGCACAACTGACAATAGTTTGAATACATTATTCCGGTAAGGACGGGATGCCTCATTTGGGAAAAACTGTTTTTAGCTGCCTCCTACCTGCGTCCATCGGAAACTTTGCTGCCTCCTACCTGACCCCTACCTGCCTCCTACCTGCTTCCACCCTGCCTCCTACCTGGCTCAGAGGCAGTTTTGGCTGCCTCCTACCTGCCTCATTACCTGTATATGCTTTAACATAGGAGGCAGGGTCACCTGCCTCCTACCTGCCTCCAAGACAGTTTTACCTGCCTCCACCCTGCCTCCTACCTCTCTTCAACCTACCTTCTAGCTGACTCCGAGGCAGTTTTACCTGCCTCCAGTTTTTTGAAAGTAGGTTCAAAAGTTGTTCTTACCGGGTTATCTTCTATTTTTGTTAGGAGCCAGGAGATCGTGAGCCCAGTGGGAATCGGCCTTTAAAATACTTACTTGGTTGTTCTTCGGGTTTAGATGCTGCACAATGATGCCCGTATTGACACATTTCAAATGGTTGACTTGGATAGACTCGTTTGTACTCAATCCGGGACGAGAGTGGCTGTCAATATCCAGTCAAGTTTTTTTTGACCGTCATCAGTGTGGAACGCTACATTGCGCTTAGCAGTCCTTTGTACCATACATGGGCATGTTGGTCCGGAGTGAAGGGGGGGGGGGTTAAACCCCAAATTAGGGGGGGTTAAAATCCGAGAAACGCAAAATACCCATATCGTTTTTTTCTGGAGTGCATTTTACCCATATCGTTTTTCGATTTTGAAGAAAAAAATAGGTAAAAAACGCTAATTTTAGGTCAAAAAGCCCTTTTTATTGCATTTTTGAGCTTTTTTTTGCTTAAAACATTCATTTTGACCTCAAAACTTAACTTTGGGGGCAGTTAGAAGTCATTTTAAAGACATTTTTTTCTTCATTTTACCAAAATTGGGGGGGGTTAACTTTTTCTCCCCCCCCCCACTTCTGAGTGGGGGGGTTAAACCCCCCTTCTCAGAATTTGGGGGGGGGGGGGTTAAAACCCCCCAACCCCCCCCCCCCGTGCAACCCCCCACCGTGCCCATGTATGCTTTGTACTACAAAGCGGTGTTCAGTCAAAAGAAATTCCTGCTCGTGGCCTTGACGATCAGTCTGCTTATGGGCTTACCGATATTATGTGGAAAAAACCTGGCAAAAAGAAGTGAGCCTTTTCAAAATCAAAACTCTGAATGGGGGTTTTGTGGAAGTCTACGCCGTAAGTGCCTCAGACACCAAGCATTACAGACAGGTCGCGGAAAACTTGTTTTTGTGCCAGTTGGCGATTTGTTTAATGGCGGCTTGCACTGTTCTAGTGTATTTGTTTGTTAAAACTACTTTTGTAATTGACCTCGCACCAACTGCGGCGAGGATAGCAACCACAGCGACAACGATCTTATTGAAGAAAAATCCCTGGGGCCTATTTCATAAAGATGTTTGTAAATTTTCATTTTACAAATCTCCGCCTATTTTTTGTAAATTACATGATAGAGGATATAGGACACGGCGAATATTGATCGGTCAGCGGAGTTAAAATGAGGTGGCTGCGACCAATCAGCACAGAGTAGTGCGCGGAGATGTTCCCCCTGTATTACAAGTCGAAAAACCTTTATCATGTAATTTACAAAAAATAGGCGGAGATTTGTAAAATGAGAATTTACAAAGGTTTTTATGAAACAGGCCCCTGGCTGGACATATGATTGCTTATAGTTTGACGACTGTTGTTGGCTTTATTGCTTTTACTTTTAGCTATTTTAATTTAGCCAGAAGGTTCGAAAACTGATTCCCAGTTTGACTAAATTTCACCACTTTCGCGAGGTGGGTTACATGACGCAGGCGAGTTTAAATGTATTATTTTACGTTTTCATCAGTTCGCGTTTTAGGAAGTCATTTGTATATCTGCTAAAATGCAAAAAATCAAAAACCTATCCTAATACCACTCATGAAAACCGTAACCATGGATTTGACACTTTTCAATTTTTTATATTACATTTTTAAATGATCACAAGCATTATTTCTTTGCTTAGAATTGTGGCTCTAAATTATAAATTTTATATGCAAATGTGTAAATTTAAATAACCCTATTAACAAAATTTATAAGTCTACGTAAGATCTTGACTTTGGTATTTTCTTATTTAATCTTTCTCAAAAATGTTGGATGTAATTTTTATAGGGACACCAGCTGAATGACAAATACGATTTTAAAAATATAAAAAATAAAATTACGTTACTTTTTTATTTAAAGGTTTTATATTTTTGCAGACAAACTTAAATTTTTTTACTCCTGTTTGGGTATTTCCAAATATAAAGACATATATCTTTTTGAACAGATTCAATCCACAATACATATTTTTTCACAGTATAATAGTATTTTACTTAGTTTCATTATGCTTTGTGATTTTGGTATGGGGTCGAAAGAGACTAAGGAACTTAAAGTCGAGCAATCCTTGACCCCTGTTTAAACTTAAATTTTTTGATTTTAGTTTGTTCTTAGCTTTATTTGGAAAATTTTGCTTAGGCTTGCTTAAGATACGGACGCTAGTTTTAACTGTGGTGTCGTCTGTAACTCTAAAATTGCTCGACTCAAAGTGTCTTTGGCTCCAACTACTTTAAATTGTGATTTTATGATACTTGATACGTGTCTGTAGACAGAAATTTTACTAATTTGTTTTGCGATTTAATGTGACAAAAATGTAATGTAGGCCGTAAAAACTTAAGAAATGGCAGAATAACTGGTGTAGTTTAAACCAACTTTGACCCAATTTGTTGCGGCGTCTTGAAACTTTGCAAGCGATTTTGGCCATAAACTAAAATTTTTAGAATAAATGCTTTTTGAAAAAACATCAAAGATCTCGATCTAACGTAGCGACCAGCCCTTTTTAACCTAATCCCGCTTCGATTACTTTGAGCAAAAACATATAGCCGCTAATACTAATAATAACTAATAATACATTTTTAAATCTTTAAATCTTGTACCTAAACAATAATTGAGAATAATGAGCAGAAAAACATTCAACTTACAACAATTACAAAAATTTCTAATCATATGAAACGCCTAGTCGCTAGGGTACTTTGCTCTGTGATGCTCTCGAGACAAAAAACTTTGCGTTTATCTTATGTTTGTACTAATTTGCAGGATTTTTTCTGGTAATAGCCTGGTATTAAATTACTTTGCATTGTTACTTTTTCTATACAAAGAAAAATTTTGTCTTAAAATTTGTCAACAAGATAAACTTAACAACAATAGATAGCGAACGCTAATTAAGAGAGTATTTTTGTCTTTGAAGAAAACGTTTAAAAAACCCACTATATTACGTTTTAATCCATTCTTATAGTCGAATTTTCAACGGTTACCACGGTAAAACCTTCGTCCCTCTGTGGTGAAGCTTTCGTCTCATGGTGGTGGTATCTTCCTCCAACTAATCTGGTGTGTAAAATTCATTGACATTGGAAAAAGGCGATTACCGGTCAAACTTCTCATTTGTGTTTTTTAGAGGAAAATTCGAGTATAACGTGTATAAAAAGTAGTGATGTTTCCCAAGGCACTGGAGATCTGCATTATTTTATGATTAGTTCACGAATAAAAAGATACCATAAATTATGTGTCAAAAATTTTTTGAAACTATGCGTCTGTTCCGTGCAAAAAAATAAACTAAAATTTTGCAAAATAAAGGCATAACTCGAACTTTAAGCTTTTTATAACTTACTAATGTAGCACGCGATTTGTAAGATACATATATTTCAGCATAGGTCAGACTGTTGCCACCGAATGAAATGGTTAAAAAAATGTTCATCTATGACGTGATTACTATGGTTGATATAATTTAAAAAAACTGGTCCAAAGTTTTATTAACAAGACATAAGAAACGCCGTGTTAGGTGCTTTAAGTAAAAGTCTTGAGCAAAACAATTTTTTTTTTAATTTTTGAATGCGCGCGGTTTTAACGATATTTCAAAAAAAAATTCTCGCAAGCCGCTAGTAGTTTTAAAACACTTGGTACTCACTACACACAAGATGAACATAAGCAAACCATTGAGATATTTACCGAAATGTAAAATCTTTGTTTTGGCGGGTGGGTTTTTAGCCCCCCAAGAAAGCTTAGGCGGATTATCCCTTAAACTTTCTTGAAGAACCTAAGAAAATGCAACTTTTTGTTTCTGAAAATTTTTTCTCATAATCACAAAAAATAAAAAGACGCGTCCGTTCGAAGCTCCATCCAGAAAAAACACCAAAATCAATAAATTTTTAATATTTGTTCTGAATAAAAAAAAAACAGATGGATATTGGAACGAGAAACCAAGAAGAGATAAGTTTAAGCCGCGGGAGTAGGAAACTACAAACACTACTAAATGAGAGAGAAACACAATGGACAATCGAGACGATCTCCCCAACCCCACACACACAACCAAGAAGAAAAGAGCCGAAAAACCAACCAAAAAAACAAGAAACACCCCCCACCCCCCGACCCCAGAATCCGCCAACCCACCTAATAATTACAATATTACACCACTCAGCCCGGCCGGCTTAATCGAGCCCGGCTCCATGTAGGGAAATGTTGCTTGCGGGTTGCTCCATGTGGCTTGCGAGTCTTCAGAGACTTTCAATCTGTTGTCCAATAATAGATTGTACAGTATATTGAAGTTCAGCTTGTATAATAGCTTATATTAGCAAAAATATATTAACATAAACAAGAAGGGCAACTCGTTTAAAATAATTTAACCCTATCAGAACCAAATACTTAGTAAGTGAGCGTTAATTTTTAAACGTTTATTTATAATTTAAATTAATATTTACTTATAAACAGCGATTTACAGCTTTAGTGTTGTAAAAAGTTATTTTTACTTTTACTTAAACTAATAAAAGTAACGGATTTTGCATTAGTTTTACTTTTACTTGACTTTTAAATTTCACTTACTTTTACTTTTACTCTTATTTGACCTTTGGAGTTTCAATTACCTTTACTTTTACTATTATTTGGATTTTTACCTGCAAATACTTAAATTAATTTGAGTAAAATTTAAGTAATTTTAACGAGTAGATTCCTTATGGGCTTCTAAAAATGAGTTGCAAAAAATTTTAAGCCGTTAATACGCTAAAAACCATTTATTTGTACCAAAAAACATAAATGAAAAATTTATATATAAAATTAGCAAAATAACTTTAGAACGGAACTCTGGAGCCCTAAAAATCAGTGTTTTGCCCCGTTCCAAAATTACTTTTATTATACTTTTACTTTTACTTTCACTTAAAAAAATATGTCTTACTTTTACTTTTACTTTACTTAAATAAAATTTTCACGGTTTACTTTTACTTTTACTTTACTTAAATTAAAAGTCTCAAATTACTTTACTTAAGGTGGAACACTACAGAAAAAACCGCACAAACTTTGTACAGTCGCTATTCATTACAGCTGTAACCAATTTTTATAAACTACATACTGTATTAATTTTCATGTCCTGAACATCATTTTTTATATTTTGATAAAACATGAAAACCAAAAATAAGCTGTGGGAATGGTCCACAAAGGGGATTCCGACGAATCGCAGGTTTTTTTCACAAAATGACATATAAAATTTTTTTGTGCGTGTCGATTTTAAAATTTTTTTGTACGTAATTAGAAGACAAGTAGATAAAACTTTCCTGTTGTTTTCAGCAAAATCGTATTATAATAACCCGAGAAAACCCGACATTTTGAAGAGTTTTTCGAGAAAATTTTATTAACTTTGGAGCCTAATTTCTCAGTAGATCTCTATACGATTTTTAAATAAACAACGCCAATGTTTCTAACCCGTTGAGTTCTCCATTTTGATATAGGGTAGTGCATTTAATTTCGGCACTTTTTTGTTTTTCCGATGTAACTTTTCACTGTATGGCCCGATTTTCATGTTTGATAGCTGAATTTGAAGCTTTTACGATACTGCGTTGCGTCACAAATTTTTCACTGTAAGAAAGTAGTTTTTTTAGTTAATTAAATCAGTTTTTAAAAAAATGGAAAATTGCCGAAATTAAATGTGCGCATTTAATTTCGGTACTTTACAAACAATCGATTGTTTCTCAGTCAAAAAGTCATCAATTTCAAAAATTTAAAAGCCTATCGTTATCTTCAGACAGTTTTCTTTAATTTAAACTTCTACTTGTTGTTCAACGTGTAACTGGCAAAAAGTTACAGCTAAAATCCCAAATAGTATCAAAATGAGCAAAATTTGGGAAAAAAGTGCATTTAATTTCCGCACTTTTTAAAAGGACCCTCTTAATCGAGTTTAAGTGTAGTGCTATGACCCCTACACAT
>JASAMX010005261.1:22500-35117 GCA_030248175.1 Microlaimidae sp. YZB2_3
AGAAGAAGAATTTAAATTACAAAATTAACCCACGTTGTTTAATTATAGTTAGTGCGGTGCAGTTGCGCTTCAGACAAAGTTTACCTACGTTCTCTAAATATAGTTGGCGCGATGCCGTGCGCCAATGATTGCAATTATAATTTTTAAAATAAAAATAATAATAATAATAAGATGATGAACATGAATAACAAAATTTACTCACGTTCTCTAAGTATAGTTGGCGCGGTGCCGTGGGTTAAATTGCAGTTGGCACCCCGCACCACCGATGATTACCGGCGCGTGGCGCTCCCGCGCCACGGACGCTTATTATTATTTTTTAATAAATAAAACTTTGAATTAATTTTGTCATCAGTAATGCAAGAATTAAAAAAAGTACTCTGTTGTTTTTGCCGTTTTCCGCGCGGTTGAAGCAGATGGCGCTATGAACTTGTGCCGTTTCTGCCACCAATTAAAACCGGTCTGCTATTTTTGTGCGGTTTTTATGAGGGGATGTTGGTTGTCTGCTCTGTACAATCCTTATTGTTGCCAAAAGGCTGTTATTGTGCGTTTGGGAGTTTTTATTTGTCTATTTTCCAATTTTTTTATTTTGATCAATAAATCGATAACAAGGACCTAAATGAAAAAAGTGCTTCCTAAGAAAGTTGCGTAATTCCTTCTTCTTTCTAATGAGCCCATGTTTATTTTTGATCAATCAGTAACGAATGAGGAATATCGTTTTTAAGAATGGAGCGTTGGAATAATAATAATAAGAAGAAGAAGAAGAAGAAGAAGAAGGTTCTGAATTTCAAAATTTACCCACGTTCTCTAATTATGGTTGGCGCGGCGCCACGGGGCTAAATCGCCCCGTGGCGCTCCCGCGCCACCCATGAAAAATTTAGTTTAAAAAATTCTATTTTCTCTGGAAAACATTAATAGTTAAATACCGGTTAAGTTTTGTTAAACATAGCTACAGTATAAGTTTTTACTGCGCCACTTTTAAAAAATTCACTTTTTTGTGTCTTAACAGGCGCCTGGAGCTTAATATTTTTGTTGCTTTACCTCCGTACACTTTTTCATTGTATGTCAGCTGTTAAAAATTGATTTTATGTCAGGACTCTTTTGTGCCGACCTCAGCCCTAGCAGCGCTTGGGCGCATGAACGCATTTTCTCCAGGACTCTTTTGTGCCGGGACTCTTTTGTGCCAGGACTCTTTTGTGCCAGCTGCGATTTTTTTCAGGACTCTTTTGTGCCGGGACTCTTTTGAAGGTGAGCCAGCTAAATGGTGCGCGGTAGTTAAAAGGTATTTGACGCGTTTGGGATGGTTGGTGTTATAATTGGTAGTTAATTTGGGGGTGTGGTGCAAGGCAGCATCAATACAGGTCCTGGGGTCCCTTCCATGAACTAGGTAAAACGGGGATACACCAGTAGTTTAATGCTTGCTAATGCGGCAGGCCCAAAGGGCATAAGGTAAGAATTTGTACTAATTATCTTGTTGCGTGTTTACATAATGGGACAGAATTGAAAGAAGGGTTTTATTCTGTCGTTCACATTGTCCATTAGTCTCGGGATGGTAGCTAGTGGTATTAATCTTTTTGGCATAAAAATTTTTTACAAATCTCAGGCACAATTTCTGACAAAAAATTAGTTCCACGGTTGGACAGTGACTGAAGAGGGGCCCCATGACGACAAAAAAATTTCGCTTACAAGGACAGGCGCAACGGTGGGAACTTGTATATCAGGTACAGCTACTGCACTGGGTACTTTGTAAGTAAATCGGTCATGACCAGAATATAACGCGCTCCAGAAATCCAGAAATCGATAATGGGAGAGGGCCTACAGCATCAATAGCGATTGGAGTGTGGAACAGGTCCCGCCACGGAAATAGGTTTAAACGAAGTTTTTATTTTGCCTGACGGGTCATTTTTGTGGAGCATACAACTTTGGCAGTTTTTTACATGCCCTCCCAATAAAAACGAAAAACGTATTTTGCCCATGGCCTTTTGTTCTCCCATGTGCCCACCACAGTAGCCATTGTGAAAATCGTATATAATCGCAGCTTGGGTGGTCTTTGGGTGCACAATTCGGTCAGGAAACTTCTAACTAAGCTGGCTCGTTTTAGGCGGGGTGTAAAAAAGCACACCGTCTCAAACAGAAAAATGTTTATCCTTAGACTTAAGCTTAGCTGCTTTATTGGATTTTAGTAGTATCTTGCCATTTTCCAAGTAAGATAAAAGCGGTATAAAGTTTGGGTCCTCATGTTGCAGGCAACTAATGTTAATGGGTAAAGAGAATGAGACAGGAGCAACTACAGGTTTATCTATTTTATGGGGTTCAGCTGGGTTAGAATCAGTGCTAGTTTTGTGCATGCGCAAAAGTGCGTCGGCCACAACATTTTCCTTCCCCGGATAGTATATAATATTGACAATATTAAATTCTCGCAAGGAAAATCGCCATCTTTGCAAGCGACCTGAAGGGTTTTGGATGTCATGAGCCAAGTAAGCGGCCCATGATCACTTCTTATGTGAATTTCACTACCCTATAAAACGGCGCAATTTTTTTGTTAACTCCAAACAATACCAAGCGCTTCTTTTTCCCTGGTGTTATCTATTAGGCTCTGCTTTGGTTAGAGAACGGCTATAATACCCAATGGTTTTATGGGATTGTCAGGGTGGAGTTGGGTTATGACGCAACCTAAACTGGTATTAGAGGCGTCAGTGGTAACTTCAAAAGGTAAACGCCGGTACATATGTACCAAAATAGGAGAGGTTAGCAATTTTTGTTTAAGGTCATCAAAAGCAGAATCGCATTCTTTTCCATACCGGCGCGTATTTTTAGTCAAAAGTTTGGGAAAAGGAGTGGTTAATTTTGAAAAATCTTTAACGATTTTTTGATAATAGGTAAACATTCCTAAAAAACGCCTCAATTGCTTAAGGTTGTTTGTGATAAGGTAGTTTTTAATAGCTTTTCTTTTTTCAGGGTCTACAGAAATTCCATTTTTACCGCTAATATGCCCCAAGAAATGGATTTCAGATTTGGCAAACTCGCATTTTTCTAGTTTAAGCTTAAGGTTAAATTTGCAAAATCTCTAAAAAACCAAAAAAGGACTTTAAGATGCTGGAAGAAGGTATCACTAATAACAAGGATATCGTCAAGGTATACTAGACAGCAAATTCCTTTCAGGCCGGATAAACAAAAATCCATAAGTCTTTGAAAAACATTGGGACCGGTAGAAAGGCCAAAAAGAAGAACATTAAACTCAAAATGTCCGCAGTGGCAAGTAAACGTGGTTTTTTTCTTATCGGCTTCAGCTATAGGAAGTTGCCAATAGCCACTGACCATGTCTGGACTCGAAAACAATTTTGACTAAGCTATCAAATATGTCTTCTTAAAGGGGTAATGGGTGCTTATCTTTTTTAGTAATTGAGTTTAAAGCTCGATAATCAACGAAAAATCTATAACTATGATTGCGCTTTTGCATTAAACAACCGGGCTGCTCCAAGGCAAAGTGGATTCCCTGATAATATTACTTTCTAACATTTCTTTTATAAGCTTTTCAATTATGGGACGTTGTGCTAGTGGGGTGCGGTGGGTACGCCTTTTAAGTGGTGGGTGGTCCTGGGTGTCTATATTATATTCAAGGATATCAGTGTAACCAATATCGAGAGGACCAGTCGATAATACTGCTTAATTTAATTTTTAACATTTCTTTTTGTTTTTCTGATAGAAAAACCCCCCACAACAACAAACAAAAACCACAAAACAAACAAAAACCAAAACAAACCCACAAAACAACACTAAAAAACAAAAACCCCAACACCACACAAACCACACAAACCAAACAAAAAAAAACAACCAAAACCAAACTCCAAAAAAAAAAAAAAAATCCACCCAAAACCCACAAAAGAAAAACCAAACCACAAACCCAAAACAAAACACAAGACCAAAAAAAACGCGAACGAAAGAAACAAAAAAACAACGCAAACCATATAGCCCTATCAAAAATATTACTAATCCTAACTCCCTATACAACAACGAACTATAATATATAACAAAAATCCCACAAAAACTACGAACACCAGGAGCACCAAATTTTAATCAAAAACAGAAGTCGAGAGAGTGAACGCAGTTTTCCCTTATAGAAAAATCAGTGTATTTTATGTTCCTTTACCCAATCGAGAGAACATCAGCTCCGAATCGACCGAAACCGTCAAAAAAAATGAACGAACAATAGCCAAATAAAGATACTTACACACACACTAACTACCAAAAGCGAAAAAGCTAGACAACAATACAACAACAAAAATCCATATATTTAGCAGTAGTAGCCCACAGAAACCCAAATCCTCAAGATAGATGAAATAGCTAAACTAGCCTTTAGATAAATTTTAACTCCCAATCTCCCAAATTTTCATTACCTAATAAATTAAAGACAGAATGAAGAAACCATACATAACAATTTATATAGTCTTAGTCGTAAAATTCAGAAATTCCATAAAATATTTTAAAGTATATTTATTTTAAAAGACCTAGCGCTCATAAATTTTAAATTATTATAAAAACAGACTCTTCTAATACAGTCGAAACCCTATTATAACATCGTTAGTCAATATCCATTAGACTCTCCTATTTAAATCAATAGTATTCCGTACACTCATTAAAATAAACATTCAGAAATCCTCACACGCCAAATCAACATTACCACCCGCGCAACTAAATAACTAACAACGCGCAAATACAGAAGCAATAAATTCCAATACCAAACCATATATACACTAGCAACAACCGTAAACAAAACGAATAGCCCCAAATAATCAAACTAAAACACCAATATCGAGACCGACATTATCTATAAAGAAAAAAATCAATTAACTACGATAGTTCTTATAAAAAACTCTTTAAACAACATTTATAACGTATATTTATAAAATACCCTATACAAAAAAATCCCCGACAAATCACCCTAGAAAACTAATAGATCAAAAAAAATTCCATAAACCCCTAAATAAATAATAACACCTATTACCCATAAAAAACATAAACCACACCCTATAAAATACAACAAAGACCACTAACCCATATCAAACTAAACAAAACTATACAAAAAACAAACAACTCATACACAAACACCCCCAACAAATACAACCCCAACCCCAACACCACACTCACACCCAAACAACAAATAAAAAAAAAAAAAAACCACCCACAACAAAAACAATCAAAAGTCTCGCGGAAATTTAACATCCTCACAGGGGTCTTTGGGACGGGTACTTTTTAAAAAGGTTTGTAAACTTTGCAAAGCTAGGGGAAAAAAAAGAGAGAGAAAAAGAAAAAAAACCCCCAAAAAAAAAGATAAGGAAAAAGAAGAGTACAGAGTGGGGTGCGAGAAAAGAAGAGAAGAAAAAAAAGTTATATAAAACCGGGAGATAAAACCAACACTACCACTAAAAAGACTATTAATAAAGAAGAAGTAGTAGTAAATACCATAAAATAAAAAAAATAAATATGCAAGCTGCTAAACAGGCAAGCACAAACAGCAAAGAGACACGGCGGGGTGGCTACAGAAAGACATAAAAAGACATTAAAAAAAAAATTTAAAGATTAAGCCGTTTAAGAGACGGCAAAAAAAAACTTACAAAAAACACACTAGAATAAAATAAAAATTTAAAATTTAAAAAAATGAAAAATAAAAACACAAAAAATCGAACACTAAAATTAAGACAGGTGGGAGTAAAAGAGGTAAAGCGCAAAAACATTAAATTTGTACAACATGAATATAACCAGCGATTTAAATAAAAATCAAACGGGCGCAGCCCCGACCGCCGGGCACCGGGTCATGCAAAGGGGACAGTGGCTGGTAGGTGTTGGAAAGCGGACGGACGAAAAACAGAACAAAACACCCCACAAACACCTGCGGCGGAAAGGAAAAGAGATGTGAACCCTCATTTGTTTGACAAAGCATTGGATTACCTGAGCAGGTCAAAAGGCAGAGGAGTAATGTTGAAATGAACAGGAGTGCCCGGGGTGTCGTTCGGTTGATCCACGCTTGAACATGCTTTTTGTTGACACCAGGCGGGGTCGAGATCTCTAAGGCGAGAAGGCTGCGTGGTTTTTTCATCTTCGTCTGTCTGGCGGGAGGCTGAGGCTCCGAATGTGGCGCAGAGTGTGGAGGCAGCGAAGAAGAAAAAGGCGCTGAATAGTAGGCTGAATTCGGAAATGGCACAGACTTGGCTGAAGGCGGAGACTGCGACACAGGCGGTGACGAATTTAGCGAAGGCAGCGCCGAAGAGGCTGTAGGCGGCGATGGTAATAACAAGCCGGAAGGCGGCAAGGACGGTAAAGGCGGAGGCGACGAGATGGTCCCGTATGAAGTGGTCGAGGACACTGGAGGAGAATTTGTTTGCTTGGCCGATGAAGGCGTCAAAGGCATTGTGGAGGATGCCGGTGCCGTAGGAGGCGGTGAAGGCTGTTGATCGGCTTCAACTGGAACCTCTTGCTCGGATGGCGGATCAGATTCATAAAAATCCTCATCGAAATCCAGTTCTTCATCAGGATGTAGAAGGAGAATTTCGTCCATTATAATGCTGCCTATAAAAGAGTTAGGATCGGTAGGAAAAATGCCTTCCAATTGAGAGGAAATTCTCGCCAAACACGAATTGAGAGAATCTGGCATGCTTTCATAGTCAGTTATAGCAAAAGAACGCGGGTTTTGATTTTGGAACTGACGATTTGGTATATTACTACGTCGGTTTGGCGAATTAAAATTACCGTTAGGTGGTAAAATGGCATTTCGCTGGGGATTATTTTGAATGCGCGAGGTGTTACGATAATTTTCGTTGTTAGTGTTACAAAAATTTCCGCGGTGGCGGTTGAAATTGTTACTATTTCTGGGAGATTGGGTATCAGTGTTTCCTTGATTAGACTCATCTTTTTGTTTGATTCGGCAGTAACGTATAACATGACCTTTATTACCGCAGTATAAACAAATTAAATTATTAGTGTTAAAATTGGAATTTCGCTGCGGGGTTACATTAGCACGCGGGGACCTTTGGGTGGTTGGCGCGGGTAAGACTGACAAACTTTGTAGTTGTTCTGATAGGACGGAAGACACTACTTCTCTCAAATCTTGCATTCGCGGTACGGAAGGAGACGCGCTAAGAAGGGTATTTTCGGCAAGATCTACATTTTCAATCGTTACGGCTTGGGCTACATAATCGTCTATAGATTTATTTTGTCCCGCTATTTTTAAAACATCACGGCGGTAGTCGGGTTTTAAGCCGCGCAAAAACGTGCTCGCCAGAGTAACTCTGATTTCAGAGTCGAGAAGGGAAGGGTAAGCTAAACGAGTGGTTTTTTTAACACGTTGGGCGAACTCCATAACAGTTTCGCCCGGGTTTTGATTTAATGCGTGGACCTCGCCCATAGCTTTGGTAGAGCGGGCACCTTCTCCTAGTTCTCGCGCTAAGTGGGATTTGAGGTTCTCATAACTTTGGCGAATATCAGGGGGTGCCTCTGAGAATACGCGGAAGGCGGGATAATTTAAATAACTACCCATAGCCGCAGCTTTTTCAGCTTCGGACCAATTTTTGCGAGAGCTTTCATAATCGTAAATAACCAACCAGTCACGAAAAGCCATTGGGTCAAGCCCATCCCCGGAAAAACGGTGTATGGTTAGACGAGAATTATTGGCGAGGGTATCCTGTAGGGCTTGAAGGTATTGGGGTTCCATACTTTGGTTTTTAAAAAGTTTATTTTTTAATTCGAAATTTTCACTTTCTAAAATTGCAAGTTTTTCGTTAGCAAGCCGTGCAAGGGTTTCCGCGTTAGCTTGGGCGTCTAAAGCGTTTTGGTAGCGTAATTGCTCGCGTTTTTCAGCTGCTGAACGAAAAGAAAATTTTCCTCGCGTTTCTGAGGAAAAAGTAAGGTTTTTGGAAGGATTTTCGCTCTCCAGAGTGATATGCGAAAAAAACAACAAAACTCCAATTGAGTTATTGTAGGGAAAAAGAAAAAAAATAGTCTGCGGGTCGATGCAAAAAAAAGGGTCACAGGTAGATAAAAAAATAACCACGATAGCGGTAATAGAAAATGATCCACGACAGGATGCAAAAAAAAAATAAAGAAACTCGGGTAAATTAAGAAGAGCGCACGAGGGTTTCCGGATGCCTTGGTGCGTACAAAAGTAAAATGCGTCGATGGACGGCAAAAGAAAAAGTTGCTGAAAAAAAAAGGGTAAACGGATAAGTAGGTTTACCGCAAAGTGCTCGGTTGAGCCAAAAGAATGACACAGTCTACTGAAGTTAAAGTAGGGGTAAAAGCATGGGAGCTTTATACTAAAACCCGAAACAAGGTAGAAAGTAACAAAAAACACAGCAATATAATAGTACCACGAGTTTTAAAATGCCGCAAGTGTGCGGTGAAAAATTTTCTGTGACGAAATTAACAAAAAAAAACACACAAAAAGTGTTCACCCAACAGACAAGGAGTATGATAAAAAGAAATGAAGGTAGGGTTATCCTGGGAAATTGAAAACGGAATAGTATATATATATAAAAAAAACTACACTCAGTTTGTTTGCTCGTCTAGTGGTTAGGACCCGAAATGTAACGAGTTGACTTTGTTGTTTATTTGAGTTTGGTTTGCCAACAAGTTACGAGTGTAGTGTGTGTTGATTTGATTGGTAAGAAAGTCAAATTTACGAAAAAGAAACGTTTATGTATGAAAATAAGAGAATTTATCACATTAAAACAAATACATAAAGTTAGGAATTTTGGAGGGTTCGGGTGTGGGCTGTAAAGTTGGGTTCGGGCTGTGGTAAGGTTGGGTAGTTGGTTGGATCAGAGGTTCCGGTTGTCCATTTTTTATATAATATGAAAAAATATATATCTTGAAAAAATATTAAAAAAATAATATGATATAAATATAAAATTAATACCACTAAACTAAAAATAAATAAAATAATAAAAAAAAATAAATATAAAAATAATTCTAATACATAATAAATAGAAAATAAAAAAAATATTAGTTTATCAATATTTATTATTAAATATTATAAATAAATATATGTAAAATATAATATTATTTTAAAAAAATAAAAAAACAACATAAAAACAATACAATAAACAAATATACATAAATAAAATAAAAAAAATAAAAAACTAAAATAATTAAAAAAAATATTAATATAATATATAAAAAAACAAAAAATATATAAAAATAAAATATTTCATGTACTTAAATTTATAAAAAAGTTTACGTCTCTACTTAGCTTACGCTAAGTAGTTGCATATATTCTCTACAAAGCTTAAGCTTTGTAGTTGTCATACATTTTTGAAAATTTTTTATAATTGTCTTTTTTACGGTTATACAGGTTGGTTGTATAGTTTTAAATTTTAATTAATTCTAGTAAAAGTGTAAGTTTCTAAATAATATTTTTAATATATTTTATAGGTAAAATTGATATAAATAACTTAGATATGAGAAGATTGTGCTCAATGTATTATTTAAGCAAGCCTTTTTTTGTGTTTTTCTAATTTCTGTCCCAAAAGTTAATCAAGTCTTTTATGTAAACTTCTATTTTTTTTGTCTTTTCAGTTAAGTCCCTATGTATGTTTTTATCCGTTAAAAGAAAGAAATTAATAATACTTTCGATTAATTATTTTTATTTTATATTATTAATATTTGTTTTTTAAAAGAAGTTTTTGCATACAATGGAACCTATTGAAAAAGGTAAAAATTTTGATCATTTATTTTTTAGATTAAGTTTATATAAGAATTAATTTTGTCTTATTAGTTATAATATACTCCTTTAAATAATTTTATAATAATTAAAACTTAACTTTCAAAATGTCTCAAGTTGTTCCTTTTCCGTATTTTAGTTCAGTGTGTACCTTTTCCGTAACTTAAGTTCAGTGTGTTACTTCTTTTTAAAATTTTTTTTGTATTTTTTTGTTATGCATGCGCATGTTTTTGTCATGTATGTTCCCTTGGAAGACGCGTATTCCCCTACTGACGAGCTCCTGTTCGCCTCTTTCAAGGAGTTTATTAATTTATATTTAGTTTATACGTCTAGGAGATTAAAAGGAGCGAAACGTATTTTTTAATAAAAATTATACTTTAGTTTAATTTTAGCACATCAGGTAAACCATTTATTTATTTATTTAATTTATATCTTTGGTTGGCTGTCTTTACCGTTTTTTTTGCTTTAAAATTTTTTTGATGTATGTAATGTTGATGTATGTTAGGTTCGCTCCCGGTGATTACGCTGCGTGTTTTATCCATAAAATATATCAAAAAAAATTTTTAAAAAGAAGTAACACACTGAACTTAAGTTACGGAAAAGGTACACACTGAACTAAAATACGGAAAAGGAACAACTTGAGACGTTTAGAAGTTAAGTTTTAATTATTATAAAATTATTTAAAGGAGTATATTATAACTAATAAGACAAAATTAATTCTTATATAAACTTAATCTAAAAAATAAATGATCAAAAATTTTTTTCAATAAGGTCCCATTGTATGGAAAAACTTCTTTTAAAAAACAAATATTAATAATATAAAATAAAAATAATTAATCGAAAGTATTATTAATTTCTTTCTTTTAACGGATAAAAACATACATAGGGACTTAACTAGAAAGACAAAAAAAATAAACTCTCATAAAAGACTTGATTAACTTTTGGGACAGAAATTAGAAAAACACAAAAAAAACTAAATTAAATAATACATTGAGCACAATCTTCTCATATCTAAGTTATTTATATCAATTTTACCTAGAAAATATAATTAAAAATATTATTTAGAAACTTACACTTTTACTAGAATTAATTAAAATTTAAAACTATAAAACCAACCTGTATAACCGTAAAAAAGACAATTATAAAAAATTTTCAAAAATGTATGGCAACTACAAAGCTTAAGCTTTCTATAGAGAGATTTTACTTCTTTAGCGTAAGCTAAGTCACAGACGTAAACTTTTTTATAAATTTAAGTACATGAAATATTTTATTGTGTAAATAAATTAAAATATAGGTACGTATGATTTTTTAATATAAAATAATTATTTATAAAGTTGTTGATGCAAAAATTTTTTGAAAGTTTGATTATTATAAATTTCAAATTTGACCATAAGAGGTTTTATATCTTGCAAAAAATCGTTTTAACTGTTCATAAAGTTCGTTTTTTTCAAAGCCTAATTGTAAAAAATTCGGAATATACATTCACAAATTTTATCACAAAAATAATTTTTATTCAAACAAATCCAAGAAATTGAAATAATTTGCGTAAAAAACACATTTAACCCTTATTTTTCTACTTACATTACTGGATTTACGAACGTAACGTATAAATTTGAAATTAAAATCATCTATTTTATTAAATACATTAATGTTTAGTTTACCGTCGGTATTAATTTTAATATTTAAATCCAACTAATTAACTACTTTGTTTGAAATACTTGTGTCAGTAAGTGGCAATTCGAAAGGATATATATCTTTACACATTGTATAAAAAACCTGGGAGCCAACCCGAACCTCTGATTCAACCAACCACCCAACCTTACCGCAGCCCGAACCCAACTTCACAGCCCGCACCCAAACCGTCCAAAATTCCCAACTTTATATATTTGTTTTAATGTGATATATGCTCTTGTTTTCCTACATAAACGTTTTTTGCATAAATTTACCTTTCTTACCAATCAAATCAACTAACTTTTTTTTTATAAAATAATTATTTTATATTAAAAAAAATCATACTGTACCTTTATATTTTTAATTTATTTACTTACAATAAAAAAATTATTTCATGTCGACTTAAATTTTAATTTTATAAAAAAGTTTTACGTCTTCTACTTCAGCTTACGCTAAGTTAGTTTTGCATATTTTATTCTCTTACATAAGCTTAAGCTTTGTAGTTGCCCCATACTATTTTTGAAAATTTTTTTTTATAAATTGTCTTTTTTACGGTTATTTTATCAGGTTTTTTTGGTTCCGTTCATATTGTTTTTTATAATCTTTAATTAATTCTTAGTGAAAAAGTGTAAGTTTCTAAATAAATATTTTTAATATATTTTATTAGGTAAAATTGATATAAATAACTTAGATAATGAGAAGATTGTGCTCAATGTTATTATTTTAAGCAAGCCTTTTTTTTTGTGTTTTTCTAATTTCTGTCTCTCCAAAAGAATTAATCTAGAGTCTTTTTATGTAAACTTCTTATTTTTTTTGTCTTTTCAGTTAAGGTCCGCTATGTATTGTTTTTATCCGTTAAAAGAAAGAAATTAATAATACTTTTCGATTAATTATTTTATTTTATATTATTAATATTTGTTTTTTTAAAAGAAGTTTTTTTTCCATACAATGGAACCTATTGAAAAAGGTAAACTAGTTATCTTTTTAGATTAAGTTTATTATAGGAGTAATTTTGTCTTATTAGTTATAATATACTCCTTTAAATAATTTTATAATAATTAAAACTTAACTTTCAAAATGTCTCAGTCCCTTTCCGTATTTTAGTTCAGTGTGTACCTTTTCCGTAACTTAAGTTCAGTGTGTTACTTCTTTTTAAAATTTTTTTTGATATATTTTATGGATAAAACACGCAGCGTAATCACCGGGAGCGAACCTAACATACATCAACAGCAAT